>JAJJWW010017787.1:0-94517 GCA_023531295.1 Papaver armeniacum
ACTATATCTATTGGTGTAGAAACTTCGTACAGCTACCTCGATCTGTTGGGTTGATAAGGTTGGTTTTGATGGTGGTGAGCTGTTGATGATGGTTTTGATGGTTGCAGGAGATGGTGGTTTTACAGAGAAAGAAGTGATGAAGGAGGAGGAAGCTGCAGGGGATAAGGTTAGAAAGAATGAAAAAAAGAAGTGGCTAAGAAAGGTTAAGGGTACATGAAAAAAAAATGGACGGTTACAGATTGAAATGGATGGTTAGGATGTAATATTTCATACATCCCCTTTTGCAACCTTTAGTAGAAGTCGTCGTAAAACGTTTGTCGATCTGCTAAAAATTTTTCAATTCTGCTAAAACAAATTCACTTCTGCTAATTTTTTTTCACTTCTGCTAAATTTTTGACGAAAAGGGTGATTTTATGCCTCAAAAGATTTCCAGCGAGTCTACATGGAATGTTACACGCATACTGTTGGACTCGTCGTTCATACGAAGGAATCTTATCTATATTGGTCCAGTTTTCGATCTCCGAGCAAGATTCTTTCTCGAACCTGATGAAATCTAGGGTTTGGTTACGGTATCAGTATCGGCGAGTATCTTATCATGGAATCTTACACGCATCTAGGGTTGTTGGACTCGTATCTGTTCATACGAAGGAATATTATCTATATTGGTCCAGTTCGATCTCCGAGCAAGATTCTTTCTCGAACCTGATGAAATCTAGGGTTTGGTTACGGTATCGGCGAGTATCTACATGGAATCTTACACGCATACTATTGGATTCTTCGTTCGTACGAAGGAATCTTATCTATATTAGGATTTATTTCGAATCCAATGATCTAGAATTAAGCAAAAACAAAGACAAGGATCAATCTAACGGTCACAATTCATTGTTTGGTTTTGAATTAGAAACATTGCTCAATCCGTAACCTATTCTTTTAGCCAATCAGATTGCATTAAATCTAATCTAATGGTTGTAATCCCTATCATGCGGATTGAGGATTTCCCCCCCCCCCCCAAATTCCCGCCTAAACATCCCGCCCAAAATTTCCCCATCCTTCTAGAAACAACAACGTGTCACCTCTCCAATTTTCGGGAAAAAAAAAGGAGAAAAAATCAGAGACCACACATTCTCATTTGTCTCCCTCGTTTCCTTGTCTTTCCCCATTTCCATTCAACTCTTTCTCTCTCCGTTCTCTCTCAGAGAAAGAAAAACTCTGCAATTTTTTTAATTCGCTCAAACCCAAAAAATAAACCAAAAAATCGTCTCATCTAACTTCAAATCCTCTCATTTGCAACCCTAATCAGAAAATCCAACTATCCACAGAAGACCTAAAATCAAGAAAACAATCTTCTGCAAACCCTCATCGGAAAACTAGGTTTATCTGCAACCCTCAAAAGATTGGTAAAAAATAATCTCTCGAACCCTCTTTTCTCTCATTTGATTTGGTTGAGTTTAGATTTTTGTTCTAGGGTTTGGTTTGTTAACATGCAATTTTTTTGAGAGTGCAGTTTAGGTTTTTTTTTTTTTTTTTTTTTTTTTTAAAAATTTTCAATAACATGCAATTATTGATGATGTCTGTTCTAGGATTTATCATTTGGTTTTGATTTGTTATAGGGTTCTTTTTAATTTTACTGATTTTGATTTTAAGGTTTTTTTTTTTTTTTTTTCTAATGTATAAAATGCAATTAGTTGATGATGTTTGTTCTAGTATTCTGATTTGGTTTGATTTGTCATAGGGTTCTTTTTAATTTCACTGATTTTGATTTTAGGGTTTTTTTTTTTATTTATAAAATGCAATTAGTTGATGATGTTTGTTCTGGTATCCTGATTTGGTTTGATTTGTTATAAGGTTCTTTTTAATTTTATTGTTTTTAAATTGAAGCTTGAATCAATGGCATGATTTTGTACTTAGTATCATGATTTACTTTGTTTTTGCACCTAAATGCTATTAACATTTTTCTTAGAGAATGATATAAGTAGCTTGGTTGATAGCTACCAAGTTAATCTTTATTTGCGGGTGGTTGGAATACAGAACCCATGGTTCATTCTCAAATGAGAATGTGCAGGGCTTCCGTATTCCAACCATCTGTTGAATAGTTGCTTGGTGGTTATGTTGTTGTTATGTTGTTCTTTATTGCTACCAAACTGCTAGTGTATTTCATAAAAGAACATGATTCTTGGTTTGTATGCCTGATATACGTACATGCTTGTTTGTAATTTTGGTTAAGGAATAATGAGAGCTAGTGCGCTTTTATCATATGGGCGAGACAATTGCTTCTTAAGCGATCGACTTACCCATATGAAAGTGAGTGGACTAGCTCATTTACAAATCCTTCCAAGTTGGTATCCAATAATGCTTTTGTAAATTGATAATGTTATACACATTTCATTTTTGAATTCTGTTTTTGTAGCTCATTGATGAAAACAAATCTTACAACAATGGTAAAGAACAAGGTAAAGACTGATTTCATTATGATTCAGTTGCTCTTGTTCATGTAAATGATTTGCTTTGAGTTGTCAATAGATGCTAATGAAGCTTTTGTATTTAATGATGCATAAGTCAACAGTAAAGAATAATGTCAAGCAGTTTCCAATCAAGGTAAACTCTTTTCATCTCAATTTCATTATATTAACATAAAAAATTTCTTTACCTTCTCATTTTAACTAAGTTATGTATGGTTTTTGTAGCTGAAGAAGGGACTGAAGAGTCAACAATCCCAACCTGTTAATGCATCTCCATCAAAAAGTGTTGCACTTGCTTCGAAGTGCCGAACACCTAGAAAGAACAAGTCAGCAGAACCAACTGATCATATATCTCCAACTGATGCCGACACTTGTCAGAGGCGATCATCACCAAGTTTCAAAGCAGCTGCAGAACCAACCAACCCTAAAAGTACTACACACAGTACTCCTCCGCCAAGTGCACAACCTGAAACTGACCAACCAACTCCATACACTCGAAAGAAATTAGTTTCTAAAACGAAGACTGTGCTGACAGCTACAAAGTCTAAAGAAGATGATGCAAATTCCAAATGCAAGACAGTAAAGCGGAAATTGGACACAAGTACTGGCCCATGTCCAACTATTCAACTCAGGAATCCAACTGACACTTTTTCTGATTTTGAAGATGAAGAAGATAATGAAATTATACATACTAACCAAGACGTGCAAGAGGAAGAGTCTGATGTGGCAAGTTGTCTAGGGGTGTTAGTTCAGCGAAACATTCCGTTAACATACAATGATTGGAGAGTTGTTCCTTCCCAGGCAAAGGCCAACATATGGAAGATAGTCGAGGTAATTAAAATGATTAATTGTTAACTCTTCAACTATTTTCATTAGTCGACAACTCTTTAACTCATATAGCAGATTCTAACTAAAATGATCTACATTTATTTGCAGCAACGGTTCATTGTGCTTGAACATTACAAAGACTACTATTTTGCCAAAATGGGAGCATATCTTAAAGAATCTCGATCTAGGAAAGCCGGTTTGGTACTCCATGCTTTGGATCAGCTACAAGGGGAAGAAAGAGAGAAAAGGCTTGCAAACCTAATGCCCACGAGCATGTCTGTCAATGAGTGGGAGAGGTTTGTGAAACGTGTAGGCTCGCCTGAATTCAGAGTAAGTGTTTCTAATATAATGAGTGATTATATTTTCTGCTTGAAAATTTGAAATTTGTCTATTGACTACTCAATTTCCCTTTGCAGGTCAAAAGGCTCGGAATGCAAGAAATTCGTTCAAAGCATGACACCCCTCACACGATTGGCCGAGAAGGTTACGCCCGACTGGAGGCTAAGATGGTATGCTCTACCCTCGATTGAGTATTTTGTGCGTTCCATGGCCTCCTCTTTTGTGCTCTAATTTTGACTTTTTAGTTTTGCATACTGATGCATGTCCAAACAATAATTAAGACAATTTACTTGACTTCATTTGTGGAAGCTGTTAACTAACTGGGATTCACATTTTCTTTGCAGCAAAAACAAATGAACACAACTGAACCACTTGATAGAGCTGATTTATGGGTAACAGGTCACAAACCGAGTGAAGGAAAGGAACCAAATCCTAGTGTTCTAAGTGCTTTTGTGAGAAATCTTCTCTTCTTCCGTCTTTGAATTTATGTGTGCTTCAATAATGCAACAATATCTTATATGTTTCACACTTATACAGAAAAAAATTGAAGAAGCTCAAGCACATCATAGTTCTGGTAGTGGATCTTCCTTGACAGACGATGTTCTTACACGGGCTCTTGGTGAAGATAAAGGGGTGAGACTTAAAGGCATGGGGTTTGGAGCGACACGTAAAAATATTGCAGCCAATAGTCACTATAAGTTGATCATTCAAGAGTGTCAGGAAACCTGTAGAGCAATGAATGATCGTCTTGTGATGTTAGAGGT
Source organism: Papaver armeniacum (assembly GCA_023531295.1). Lineage (NCBI taxonomy): Eukaryota > Viridiplantae > Streptophyta > Magnoliopsida > Ranunculales > Papaveraceae > Papaver > Papaver armeniacum. The sequence continues at coordinate 4,391 of JAJJWW010017787.1, forward strand.
GAGAATATATTTTGTTCATCGTTTGGTTTTTGGTTTTCTTTTTATAGTTGATGAATTCAAACATGATTTTGCCTCATCTTTGTCTATTTGTTTTTTCGGAGGAGAAGAGCTCAAAGTGTGTCTGCTTATTTGAAGTTTACTCTCACACGGGGTGATCCGATTTGCAAGCAACAACGTGGCTAATCTTGCGAGTTGCTCCTGCAATGCCGCAACTCCCAATATTAGTCCTGTCAGCAGACCAAGTGGTGTGAAAGTGCCGAAAGATTTACACCATCTTAGGTTACTAAGTTGGTACAAAGAAGGAGAGGTGGTGGCTGATGCTAAAATTAGTGAAACGGATCCGGTGCAGGAGATACATGGGGACCCAATAGGTTTTGGAGCCTACACTGTGTGTGTGTTGGTTTCTCATGTTGAAGGTGCTCTCGTCTTTAAGCGAACTTCAGAGTTCAAGTTTGTTGCTGATGCTGTTGGAAGTGTCATCTTATCTTTAACTGGGTGTGTGTTTAAGAAACTTTTAACTTTTGGTAACAAACATCTATATCTCTGCCATTTTTTGAATTTGTGTGTTTAACACTAGCAGGTGAACTTGAATGAATGTAATGGGTTACTGGCAGGTTTAATATGAATGTGAATTACTTTCGGCAATTTGGTTTCAGCTACGATTTCTTTTTTTTCAAAAAAAATTTATGCACACAACTCCAAAAAAGGGTTGTAGGTCAACATTCAACTACTAAAAACCTTTGTTGTATTATAGAATATGACTACACAAGGCACAGGTTGTGTTTTGGACTTTTACAATACATATTAAAAGTTGTACAAAAATTTTCAACCATTACAACAAGAGTAGTAATACTACTATTCACAGCTTTTATAAAACTTGTGTTATGGACTTGGACTACACATATTAGAGGTAGTACAAAGATTTTCAACCATAATAACAAGAGTAGTAATAGTGCTATTCACAACATTTATAGAGGTTGTGTTATGGACTTGTACTACACATATTAGAGTTGTACAAAAATTTTCAACCATTATAACAAGAGTAGTAATAGTGATATTCACAGCATTTATAGACGTTGTCTTATTGGGTTTTACTACACTTGTCAGATATTGTGAAAGCATGTTTAATAATATAAATAGGAGTTGTGAAAGGATGTCATACAGCTCCTGTAGGTATAGTGAAACACGGATTGACAACTCTTGTAGAAGTTGTTTTAGGCTTCCAAAATAAAATCGAAAGAGAATTACAATTGAACCACAAGGTAGTCCAAACTTGAACCACAACTAGGTTTACGACCCTTAGCTGGAAGTTGCAGTAAATCGCGGACCTTCCGCAACCCCCCGCTTCCGCAATCCATCGATAAGTGTCGTTGTAGATCAATGCCGACACTTGTGGGGGGTTGCCAATGTATGTCTTTCCTGTAGTGAATATAACGATCTTCTATTATTTCTCTTCTTTCACGACGTTCTTCGTCTGGATTTTGTATTTCCTCTCGAGTATCTTCATTAGCATTTTCAACAGGCGAATTTCGTCTTATTTCTTCTCTAACCGATCTTGAACTTGATCTTGTAGTGCTTCTTGACCTTCTATTTTGTAATCTCATGTTTTCCATCCTCAACTCATGATTTTGCCTTGTCAGATTTGCACGTTCTTCTGCTTCTAATCGCCTTTCTTCATGTATTCTTTGCCTCAATGCCTCTAATGCTGCAATCTCTTCATTTCCATGAATTATTCCTCCAATTACTTCTTGGTTTCTCTCCTCTCGTTCATTGCTTCTTAAGTGCTGCTGTTCTCCCATGTCATCTACAGAACGATCGCCAAGTATGTACACTCACTCTGTCATAATCCATGGTTCTATTCTCGTATTGGTGTACGTTGAATTGGCGGTTGAACTTGATTTTCTCCATTGTTTCTTGTGTTCAATCTTGAAGATTCCTCCATTTCATCTCTCCCTTTTCCAGCAAGTCTCCTACTCCTTCTAATAGTTGTGGGTTATTTTGATGTATTTCTTCTTCTAGCCATTTTTCAATCTTAATGAGTTGTTGAAAATTATATGAAATTCTTTATCTACTACTCCAAATTCTTTCAAATCACAATATCAACCTTCAATCCCTGTTTCTAGCGCCATTATGTAGTTGCAGGAAATCCTACAATACATCCCTCACAAGAATTCATAACAATCAACCCATATTTAAGATCAATAATCACACTTTTTATTAATTGAGTTAAAGAATTTTACAAAGAGGAAATGAAATCAAGAATACAACTATTGCTCTAGACTTTCTCTCTCCTCAAAACTTTCCCTCCACTCTAAAAAGATCTCTCCTTAACTTAAGCCTGCTCGGCTCTTTATATAGGATATTACATAGTGGGTGACAGCTAAGCTGTCCTTTATTTTAGGATCTGACTTGCGATATTCTCGCAAGTATACAAGTGTTAGATTTCGCAATACTCCTAAATCTCGCTAGGTCTCCACATCTTTCTCGTGTTTAGGCTGTCGTCATCTGTTGCGTCATTTCTGTAACCAGACCGCGATATCTTCGCAGTATGTTGTATAAATATTTCGCAAAGGTATTGATGTTGCGATATTCTGATCCTACATCCATTCTTGGAAAGTCTTGACCTATGCTGCAATCGGCCCGAAGAAAACCCCACTTAGGGTGTAGTCTCGTAACCATAAGCCATATAAGCAAAAGGGATAAGAGGCTGCGAAAACAACTGGTTGTTGTTAAGACCGGATGGGAGGAGCTAACCTTGTATGGTAGAGGTACGCATCCTTGAAGTGGCAACCAGGGGGAATATAAGGGCGGCACCCTCCATTAGGGAGCTCATAAGTGTCTTAAGACGCAAATGTCATGAGGCTTTATTTTTGCAAGAATATATAGGCTTGTCATATTTGTGCGATAATCGTGAAGAGGCAATAATACAAAAGAGAAAGATAAGGTGAGATCAATGGGTCAATACATGAAAGTGTAAAGACGTCCTGCGATTTCGTCGCAAGACGGCAATGTCATGGGGCTTTATTTTCGCAAGAATATTTAGGCCTGTCATATTATTTCAACAAAAACGATAAAAGAAAAAAGTTAAGGCAAGATCAATGGGTTTCTGCATGAAAGTGCAGAGACGTCCTGCGATTTTGTCGCAATGACAAGAGGTGGAAAAATAAGACCTTTAACTAGGAAGGCAAAATAAGACCACATAAAAGAACAAGAAAGAATGAAATCTTGGGAAAAACCAAAAAATACTTAATTGCGAAAGATTTTGCAGAAACAACTGCGAAACTGAGGCATAGATACATGTTGCTATTCAAAAGTAACTTGCTTAATCTTTCATTTGGATACAAAGAACAGAGGCAAGTAAGGGAATGAACATGATAAGAACATGTTATTTGTCTCCATATGATAGATTTACGCACGCATGAAATGAAAGATTAATAGTCATATATTTATTAACCTTATTGCAAAAAAGAATTGCCTTCTAATATGTGCAGGAAGAAACAAAAAAAGGTAGAACTTGCATTTGAAGATTGAAGAAATTCGCAGCAAGAGATTACAAAGATAGGAGATTAAAGAACGAATGTACAGATATTACAAAAAGAGAAAGAAGAAAACAGAACTATTTGTTATTTGATTCTTCTTCTTCATCATCTTCATCAAATTCTTCTTCTTCTTCACTAGCATCACTGTCAGAGATATCCAGAGGAGCTACATTCTTTGGAGTTTCTTCTGAGAGGCAAGGATATTTGGAATGAAGGATGTTATTTTCATCACATACTTTCTTAATAGTTTGATTGCGAAAAAGAATAGCGTCATTCTTAAAGTTCGCAACAGTAATCTTTAATTGACTCTTTAGTCTGGAACATTTATCATTGCGAGAAGAAAGATCATTTGCGAGCTGCTCCTTTTCAGACTCAAGTTCTTCAACTCTTTTGCGAAATCTCTCTTCAACTTCTACGAACATATAACAATGAGTCAGCAACTTGATAATAATTTATGAAAGACGAATAACTAATAAAGAAAAATAATTAACAACCTTCTCTGTCAGAAATCATATCCCTAACCAAGGTCGTGTGCTCAGCTTGAAGACTAACATTTACACCTTAATTATTTCTGGCGTCATCTAGAACTTTCGCGGCCCAAGCGAATTCATCATCACTATTTATGAGAAGAATGGAGCGAATTCTATTCTCTCTTTCACTAAGTACAGCATTTATGCGATTAGAATCATCTCGTTCAATTTGAACCTCAAGAAGAGTTTTTTGGAATTTCGCTAACGCTTGAGCACCTTGACTAGCGATGCGATCTTTATCATCTATGAGATCACTGATCTTGGTTCTTAAAGTATTGATTTTCTCTTTAGAGTTAAGATAGAAACGCTTAAATTTGTTGGCTAAGCCCAAGCTGGATCTATGGTCAATTTCTAAGAGGCGAAGTTTGGATCTGAGTTCATTTATGGGAAGAGATTTAATCTTGTCATTTGAAAAACTATTCAAAGAATTATTAAGGTGTTCAAGAAGGGTATTATTATCCATAAAATTGGGGAATGTGAAGGAGAATGGCTTCATCAGAAAGATCATAGATGTCTGCGAAAATGATAAATTAAGATGAGGGAGGATAATGAGAAAAAAAATAAAGGAAAAGAGAAAAATTTCATACCATAAAGTTGCTTATTGGCATCTTGAAGACTAGATATTTTGTCCTTTTGAGTCGAAGAATCGGCTTCTAATTGTTTGTTCTTTTCACGAAGAGCAACAGCTTGAGCTTCTAATTCTTCATTTCTCTTGCGAAGTTGAAGATTCTTCTTTTCAAGAATCCTACGTCTTTTTTCCAAATCTGAGGCAACAGCGAAAGAAGCCTTCCCAGTCTGCGAAGGAAAGTGAAGAAATTGTCAAGACATAGTATAACTTTAAATCACAATTATGAAGAAATAGAGAAACGAAGGCATGCCAAGATACCAAGTGAATTGAAAGCTAGGAGTCAATGATCTGGAGAATCCATGAAGAGAATCATCACCATCCAGTAAAGGGGAATCACATATATTCGCAAGAGCTTTGCATGTGCTGGTGAGATGATCATCCCCAATCCCTTGCATGGAGTCAGAGAAGATGCTAGACAGTTGTGCCATAGAAGATTCAGGTGGAAAATCTTCTCTTGCGAAAGAAGTATCAACATCATCATTATCATCATCATGAGAACTTTCGCTAGATTGAAGATTTGAAGGAGAAGGAGAGTGAAATTTTCTCTTCTTTGAAGGTGGAACAGCAGACTTCTCCTTGCAAAGAGAATTTTTACCCTTGCCTTTGGTCTTCGCAACTCCAGACCCTTCTTCTTCAACAACTACAACACCAACCTTCGCACACGAATGAAGATAAGAAACAGAGGCAACAATATTGTTAAAAATAATAAAAGAAAGTATTTCTTACTTCATCTGTGATCGAACGAAGCGCTGCTAGGGTGCTTGCCTTCTTAGTCCTTTTGTAGCTTCTTCTTAGCTTGTTAATCTGAAATTTTCGCAAGATTAATAGGTATAAAGAGGAATGAAGACTATACACTGAGCGACATTTAAGAAATATACTTCTTTCTCTTTCTCGGGCCAATTAAATACCCAAGGTTGATAAGCAGCGAGATTCGGAGGTAGCACATTTGAACCAGAAATATAAGGCCCCTTCAAAACTAGTGGAAAGACACACCATCTGTCATCTTTAGAGTGACGAGGAGTATTATTCTTGCCAGAATGCCAATCAATATCTTGCATAAGTACTTTATCATCAGCCATGTTATCTTTTTTATTCAAGCGGACACCCCAGCAAGTACTATCTTTCTTCATGGGTATCAATTCATAATTTTCAAAGAAGCTTTCTACTGTATATTTTTCAGCGAATATTTCCAAATCCTTAAAGTTTGGATCTCTAGCTTCTTTTTGATAAAGAGACCCTTTACCAGCACCACGGTTAGCGAATTCAAGGATTAAACGAATGCAATCCCCACTCAATTGGTAGATGGCTCGCGAGAAGTTCGCGTGAGCAAGAATTTCGTAAAATAAAGGAAGATTAGGATCATAGAGAGGAATGGGAAGGCCAGCGAGAATCTGACCAAGCGAAATTATGATTTCTTTATCATCACAATGATGATCAGAAAACAATTTAGCAGAAAGAATGGATTTAGCTCCTTGATCGGGAATGGTGGCTAATGTAAAACCTCTCCCTTCGAGATCTTTCTGAATTCCTTCAAGAGAAGTTTCATATTTACGACCAGCTGGAGCTATTTTCAGTATGGGAATGAAGAAGAAATTAAAGGTCAAAAAAAGTAGAAACAAGAAAATTTACAGCAGCAACAGCGGAATTTACGGAGAAACGGTGAAGAAAAGTTGCAGAAGAAGATAAGAAGGAAAGTAAAAAAGAAGAAAAGAAGAAAGAGAAGAATATATATAGAGAGAAGAATTCTCGAAAAGATAAACACATTTAATGCGAAGAGTAGACGTGAACGGTTGAGAAATAGCGGTTGAAAATGACGTGTCAAGAAATGGATGGAAGAAGAGATACGTGTAATAAATTCTGCGTAAAAGTACAGAATCGTGTCACTACAGAAGAATATGGAAAAATGAACGGTTGCGGCATTTTGAAGCATTAATTCTCATGACGTTCTCTCCTTCGCAGAGAAGACATGAGAAGATGCAAGATGTAGGATCAGAATATCGCAACATCAATACCTTTGCGAAATCTTTATACGACACACTGCGAAGATATCGCAGACTGGTTACAGAAATGACGCAAAAAATGACGATAGCCTAAACACGAGAAAGATGTGGAGACCTAGCGAGATTTAGGAGTGTTGCGAAATCTAACACTTGTACACTTGCGAGAATATCGCAAGTCAGATCCTAAAATAAAGGGATGACTTAGTGTCACCCACTATGTAATATCCTATATAAAGAGCCGAACAGGCTTAAGGTGAGGGGGAGATCTTTTTAGAGTGGAGAGAAAGTTCTGAGGAGAGAGAACGTCTAGAACAATAGTTGTATTCTTGATTTCATTTCCTATTTGTAAAATTCCAAAATCTCATGGTATGAATTCTTGTGAGGGATGTATTGTGGGATTTCCTGCAACTACACTATCTACGCAGAACCTTGGAAGGCATTAAAGAATCTCCTTGGTTGGCATACTCTCATTGACTACAGGAGGAAGTGCCCTGATGCGAAATTCCAATTGTTGTACACGAGTTTGCACTCAAGCATACTAAAATTCATATAAGTGACAGAGCTCTACTCAGATAGTTTCTGGACATCATAACCGGAGTCAACCAATCACATGGAAAGATTAATAAGATGGATGTAGAGAAAAACGTAGATGGTTTTGATGTTGACTAAGGTGAACGGTGTTTCCCATATCTGTCTGAAGGCCACTACTAGGATGAACTTATCCTAATGGACTGAGATACCGGTCTGACTAATATCAACACAGCTGGAAAATACAAGGGAACCAGCGGGTGATAATCCTAACTCTAGGTCAACACAACCGGCATATACAAGGGCACCAGTGGTCGACTTTATTGAATTTATTCCGGTTGGTCTGGTCTCAATTTTTTTTTTTTTTTGGTATCTCAATCACTTTATTTCACCCTAGCAATGGTAACAACTTGAATCGTGTGCCCCACCAAATCACTTATAAGAAAAGAAAAATAAAAACATGAGGTGAAAAGGATTCAACGAGATATGGCGAAACTACCATGTTTTTTTTTTTTCTAACACCTGAGCTCTGTGCTTTTATGAATAGACTCTATAGATGTTTCCATCTAATCAGATTGGTTCCTCAACTCCTACAACCAATATGTTCCCATCCACTTAGATTGGTTAGTGCCAACCTTAATAAACATAAATTTCTAGTCTTTGGAGTTTATTTATTTGTACTGCAACTAAAAAGTTTCTCCCTGTTTGAGGGTGAAAATAGTTTCTGCCGATTTTGGTAATTTCGGGTGTGTGGGTGAGAAACGAATTTAGACCCTAAACAATGTACTGCACGGGAGTACTTTAGATTCGAGAGATCAATCTATACAAATCCGGCCTAAACCAAGAAATGGTCGTTCCAGACTTGCTTCGGTCACAAAGCGGAGGAGAATGGGTTGGTTTTGGGGAGGGAAGCGAAGAAAGTGTTGAGACCAGGTTGATTTTGGAAGAGTAGTGGTTTCACGACTTGTATCAGAAAATGGGAAGCTAACAGATGGGAGAGCTTAGCCAAACGTTTTTCTGAGTGTTGTCTTATCCTTGACCGAACTTGTCCTTTGGTGGAAAATAGGTAAGACCTATTTATACAAGTCGGAGTGAAACGTATTCCGGTCTCATTAAGGAACGGAATAATGGGTGAGTAAATGGGAGGAGGTGGTAACCGTTAACGCATGGAATTGATGTTCCATAAAAGAAAAGCGTTTCACCATTACTTCCCTATTTACTTAACCGCTTCATCCTTATTACACTTTCTTATTATGGGCGTAGTGTACGCCGCACGCTGTAAACCTCCAAACCAAAACCCAAAGAAGATCCCCCAGTTTGTGATTTGATGTCTCGAACGTGTTTTGAAAACATGTAACATGGTTGTTGCCTGGAAAGTCGAGCTTGGGAGACTTGCTAGATTGGTGACCTTATACGGTCGAGATTTTGCATCTTAAGCGGAAAGGTAGTCGTTGATCGTTGCACGCTTCCGTTTTTTATAGCCGTGTAGGGAAGGCCAGCATGGTGGCGCGGCTAGGTTGGCATGCCGTGGGCATGGCATGCCTTGGCGCGGTTTGGCGTGGCCAAACTTAGGTTTTTGGGACAAAGGTTACCATGCGTTGTCTGGTAACCTTGGATGGCTAGGATTCGATCCTGTGATTGAAGGGCGACCGTTGATTGTCGCATGCCTTCGTTTTAGTATCCGCATAGGGAAGGCCGGCATGGTGGAGCGGCTAGGTTGGCATGCCTTAGTGCGGTTTGGGCGCGGCCAAACTAGGGTTTCGGGCCAAAGGTTACCACGCGTTGTCTGGTAACCTTGGATGACTAGGATTCGATCCTGGGATTGAAGGGCGACCATTGATTGTCGCACGCCTTCGTTTTAGTAGCCGCATAGAGAAGGCCAGCATGGTGGCGCAACTAGGTTGGCATGCCATTGGCATGGTATGCCTTGGCGCGGTTTGGGCGCGGCCAAACTAGGATTTTGGGTCAAAGGTTACCATGCGTTGTCTGGTAACCTTGGACGGCTAGGATTTTCTCCTGAGATTGAAGGGCGACCGTTGATGGCCGCACGCCTTCGTTTTAGAAACCCTAATTAGTGCCCTTTACTAGAATCGCTTTAGAATTCTCGTACGGACTCGGATTTTGACGGTATTCCCCTCAAATTGACCGGAAAAGAATTTCCTATCTCCCTTCGCGAGTAAATTTAGGTTATGAACTCGTTCGGGAGGTGAAAACAGCCCGACAGTAAAACTTAGGAAGAATTTAGGAGGGATGTTGCGGGCTCGAGGAGGCATAGTTTAGGCGCGGCCAAAATTAGGGTTTTGGCATTGGGCCAAACGTTACCATGCGTTGGCTGGCGACCTTGGACGGCTAATATTTGCATCTAAGGTGGAAGGGTGGTCGTTGATTGTTGCACGCCTTCGTTTTAGTGGCCGCATAGGGAAGGCCAGCGTGGTGGCGCGGCAAGGTTGGCATGGCCAAACTTAGGATTTCGGGCCGAAGGTTACCATACGTTGTCTGGTAACCTTGGTCGGCTAGGATTTGATCCTGGGATTGAAGGGGGATCGTTGATTGTCGCACGCCTTCGTTTTAGTAGCCGCATAGGGAAGGACAGCATGGTGGCGCGGCTAGGTTGGCATGCCTTGGCGCGGTTTTGGCGTGGCCAAACTTAGGATTTCAGGCAAAAGGTTACCATGCGTTGTCTGGTAACCTTGGTCGGCTAGGATTTGATCCTGGAATTGAAGGGCGACCGTTGATTGTCGCACACCTTCGTATTAGTAGCCGCATAGGGAAGGCCGGCATGGTATAGTGGGGCCGCGGGTTTGATATGCCGTTGGAAAATGGTGCGGCTAGCATGGCTAGGGCCAAGGCAAGGTGCGTTTGGCTTGGCGAGGTGGGGCCAATTGTTTTGCATGCCGTTTGGCACATGGTACGGCTAGCATGGCTAGGGCCAAGGCAAGGTGCGTTTGGCTTGGCAAGGTGGGGCCAATGGTTTGCCATGCCGTTGGCACATGGTGCGGCTAGCATGGCTAGGGCCAAGGCAAGGTGCGTTTGGCTTGGCGAGGTGGGGCCAATGGTTTGGCATGCCGTTTGGCACATGCTGCGGCTAGTATGGCTAGGGCCAAGGCAAGGTGCGTTCGGCTTGGCAAGGTGGGGCCAATGGTTTGGCATACCGTTTGGCACATGATGCGTCTAGTATGGCTAGGGGACAAGGCAAGGTGCGTTTGGCTTGGCATGGTTTGCTATTGGCGCAGTAGTGCGGCTGGCATGGTTGGCATGCCTTGGCGCGGAGATGTGGCTGGCACGGTTTGCCATTGGCACAGTGGTGCGGCTGGCATGGTTGGCATGCCTTGGCGCGGTAGATGTGGTCGGCACGGTTTGCCGCTGGCACGAGTGGCGCTACTGGGCATGGTTGGCATGCCTTGGCGCGGTAGCATGAGGGTTTTGTACAGGTGATGTCAATCAATGTTAGGGGGTTCTGCCGTGGAACATGATACATAGGAAGAAAAAGGTACCTGGTAATTCTTACGTAAGCATCTTTGATCGATTCGATAAATGTGTTAATGGTCATAATGATGTCATGCCAGATGTGCGGTTTTACGATTTTAACCCTAGGCTAAAAGCCACCATCAACATTAAGTCCCATGCTTAGCTCGGAACGGGAGCATCGTTGCGAGGTAAGCATAAGATGGTGCCAGGCTAGGACAAGAAATTGAAACAAGTCGTGATAAGATGGTCAGGATAGCCCGACTAACCTTTTCGAGAGGTAAAGAGAGTATGCGCTTCCCGTGTTGGCAGCCTTGCATAAATTGTACTGGTGGTGCGGACCGTGATGTGGTGAGATAAAAATTGTCGGCTTAGTCTGGCTATGCATCACCTTGGCTGGGTCAGGGAACATCGTGCCGCTGGGTCGGCGAGTTGTTGGTGTTAGTATGATTTGGAAAGGGGGCGCAGGCGTGCACTAGCTTAAACTGGAGCCGTCAGCATCGGTCGGCTTAGAATGGAGCCGTCAGTATTGGTCGGCTTGGAATGGAGTTGTCAGCATCGGTCGTTTAGAATGGAGCCGTCAGCATTTGTCGTATTGGAATGGAGCCGCTTCCGTTGTGCGTCTTGGAGTGGAGCTATCTTGAGTTCCTCGGAAGGATGACGGCTGGTTTCAGTTTCGTGGGAAGGTGACGACGGCTTCGGGAAGATAACAACTTGCTTCAGTTCCGTGGGAAGGTGACGACTGGCTTCGGGAAGATAACAACTCGCTTCAGTTCCGTGGGATAATGACAACTTTGTCTAAATTAGGGTTTAGCGTGTCGAACCTCTAATTAGCGCCCCTTACTAGAATCGTTGTAGAATTCTCGTACGAACTCGGATTTTGACGGTCCGCCCCTCCATTTTAATCGGAAAAGAATTTCCTATCTTCTTAAGCAGAAATATTTAGGTTTTGAGCTCATTTAGGAGGTGAAAACGTCCCGACAGTGAAACTCAGGAAGCATTCAGGAGGGATGTTGCAGGCCCGGGGTAGCATAGTCGCGCCGAGTCATCTATTCCCGTTCATGGAGCAAGAAGGAAACTTTATTCTATGCGAACTCTAGAAACTCCGTACGTATGAAAAGAGGTATTGGCCTTCTTCTATTTTCTGTTGCTCGTCCGGATCCGTGCTTTCGTCTATAGTGTCTCTCTCCAGTGGATTCCAAAATTCACCAAACTCCGTTGCATTCTTGGGACGAATGGATGTGGTTGCGTTGTCGGTCCATCCTTGATTTTAGGTTGTTCAATGCCTGGACCTTGATCACGATGATGATGATCTTGTGGATGCTTGTATGGTCGAAATCTTCCGAGCCACTTTGGATGAAATAGATGAGTTGGGAGACGCTTCGTTGCCGACGCGTCTTTGTGATGAGTGCCAAATAGTGCATATTTATACACCTTTTTATTGGCATTTTACTCATCTTTTGCGCTTAGAAATCGATATTATCCCAGTTACGTGTTTTCTTTGTTTTCAAGAATAAATATTTGTATTAATTAATTTTGTGTTTTTAGGTAATAAATAAAGCTCGGAGAATCTGAGGAGCTAAAGAGCGAAGAATTGAAGTCAAACATCTATGGAGCAGATAGCCAAAGCCCGCGCGCAAATCAGTTGCAACCCAACAAGGAAGACATGGGCTAGAGTTACCCACGACCCGGATCCGAGCCCGCTCACTCTGAGCCATCGAGATCTCGCCTGGCTGCATCCTACTTGGCCATTTCAATCGCTATACATCAACCCTCGATGCACTCGCGCAACACCAAATCACTCCAAAACCGCTACCTCCCTCACCGTTAAGATCTTCTCCAACCAATCCGACGCTCGCTCCATCGGGTCTCATCAAAGCTTGATGTCTCCGCCCCACAAAGAAACTACCGAGAATTTACCTCTCTCAGTCGTCAGATCTCCATTATCTTCATCCTACGCTCGCTCGAGGCTTTTTCATCAAACTTCGATGTACCGCTCAACACCACACCACCTATATATACTGACCAAATCATAACCCTAAAATCATTTCCCTTCTCCTCTTCTCTCTTCTGTCACCTCCGCTTCGCCGACACCACCCCAACCACTCGCGAACCACCTCCGCCATCATCACCACCATCCCTCTTCCGTCACCATCACCTCCACAACATACCGCAGCCACCTTCCCTCCTCTCTAGCTTCAGTTATCTCTCTCTTAGCCTCTCTCTAACCCTAGAGGCTAATTTAGAGATAATTAAAGCTAGGGTTTCACCAACCAATCAACGCATGGAGCTCTGACAGCCGCACAAGCAAGGGGAAAGCGAGAATCGAGTATGGGTTGAACCATTTTTCAATTAATTGCGATTTTTGAATTATTAGGGTTCTTTGTTTTAGGGTTTGAGTGCATGTATAAATAGAAACAGGGATGATGATTTTAGGCACGCTGGATTAGCCAAGATCTTTGTCAATTAGGTTTAATTTGTGTTTTTCATATTTTAATTTAGTGCTAGGGTTTCACCTGAAACCCTAACTCCATGATTTGTGTTTTTAACTTTGTTGAATTATCTTGAATGCTTAAAATTACAATTATGTTTTCAATTACAAATACCCAATGCTCTTCTCTCACAAAGTGTATACCAACGCCATGGATACACTCGTAGTTAGGTCACAATTGTGTTGAGTGTATTGCAGCTCAACCTTAGATACAAATGCTGATTCCCTTGACTAGTTGTACTAAATTAGACAACTAGTGCTCTCGGGGTCAAACACTTTAGCCGTTAATTGAGGCATTACAGGGAGAAACACCTTAGATAGGTGGTGGGTTTGACACCCCGCCCTTATCGATCACAAGGGCAAGAAAGTCTCAACTCGCTTGAGCACACGGTAGGAGCTAGAGGTGAATTTGACCACCCCAAAGACACATTTGTTTTCACCGTTATACCTTAGTTTAGGTTTATTCCACTCAATCTTAGCCGTTTCGGCAAAAACCATCTGTTGTCACTTTGTTACTCCACTTTGAATTTCAGTTTAAGCAAGCCTTAGATCACTAGAGCACCACAAGTCTACGTGGTTCGACTCGTACGTGCCAGGATTCTACAACCATACACCGTGCACTTGCGGTATAACAAGAGGCCATATAATTTACCCATCTTCCAGGCCTACCAAGTTTTTTTGGCGCGCATTGCCGGGACTTGGCGTGTGCTCTGTAATTTTTTGCGCTTGCTTCACTGAAATCTCATTTCACTTTGTACATAACTCCCTTTTAATATTACTTATAGCCCTGTTTTAATGTAATTTAGTTAAAGTTTATCTTTTTTTTCTTTTCCTTGCATCTGCATCTTAGCTGTAATTTTTACTTTTTGCATCTTTGCCTTGCATTCACTACCTTAGACCCATACCTTGTGAAAACCCCTCCCGTGACAGTCCAAATTAGTTTTCCTGTTTTTCTTTACTATCCCCTGTACATATCCATGTTACATTGTTTTATCAAGCTTTGATTAGTATAACTTAGTATTGCATTCTATCATTGCAATTTTTGGCCTAGCCATCCGTAGCATCTTTGCTTGAGAACTTAGTGCACATACGCATCTGCATCCGCATCTTAAGCATCTTGCTCCATTGCTTTGCATATAGTTTCACTTCAACCCCGCATATAGTTTGCTTTCCCTGTAATTTATATCTTGTTTTAACCTTTGCATTGTAGCTTCCTTTTGTAGTTTCATAGCTTCTACGCATCATCCTTTGCACATTGTTCCTTTTGATGCATCTTACTTTTTGATCGAGCTATAAGCATACGTGGCTGCAGCTTAGTATCACTTGTCATTTTCGACGTCCCACGGTCAAAAAAAAGTGACTAGCACTAGCACTTAAGCGGCTTGAGCTGTCAACAACCCAACTTCATTGTGACTTTCGAGTGATCATTGTTAAACCTTCATCTAGGTTAGCTGACTTTGTAATGATTCGTTGAGCAAGTCTCGGGTACTAAAATTTGCTTGTTGAGTTAGCAGTGCAAGTGGCAAAGCTAAGCCAACCCAAGGACAAACTATTGATTATTGAGGTTTTGTGTGTTCTTGTGTCTTTGCTGAGCAAAGCTCGAAGGTTGAGCCTCAGAGCATACCAGGTTAGTAATTGAACATTGTATGACCCCCTGTTAAGCTAGTTCACCTAGTTAGCCCTTGGTCTACCACCTGTATTGCTCTGTGCTGTGTAATGCCCTGAGCATCCCTTGCTAGTTATGATATTCATGTGAGTGGTTCCTTGACATTTGAAGTATGCACATGCTAGCTGAGAACTATGACATTGACCGAATCGAATTGCATGAACTGTCAAACCGACACCGAACATAACTCCGTGCCATTATCTTGTGTGCAATCTAAAGCTCGTGTTTGTGAGCATAGCTTGTATCACCCTCGCATGAACTTCTTGGCATGAATGTGCCGTTAACTCGCAAACTGCATGCAATACCCCGTGATGTCTCACTGCGCTTTGTAAACCCTATTGACATCTGCAACTTTGTGCACCCAAGGCCTGAGCATAGACCTGTGAGCATGCCCTGCTAGTTAATGATGCTCTGATTTTGTGTTGAATTGTGTGGGTGCCTTGCATGAGAAATTAGCTACCTTGCTAGGTCTCGTTGACACCTTGTACATCTGCTAATCTGTTCATCTGCTGCAAACTCATGAGACCCAGTGAACCCTGAACCAGTGCTAAATCATCCAACCACTGGCCTGGCAATTTGCTTTCAACCCACTGCTGGGCTGTCACAACCTGGGCTGATTAAGAGAAAATCCAAACCTGGGCTGCAAACAACAGCCCACATAACTTGCACTTGTGACCCCGAGCTGGGATGAAACAAACCAAACCGAAGCCCACATAAGTCTGTGATCTGGGCTGTGCACATCCGCTGGGCTGCACAAGTTAACCTAACTTGGGCTTACACCAAAACTCAGCCCAAACTCAATTCATTTCTGGGCCATACTTTTTTCAACACAACTAGGCGGTGCAAGACTGAAACCCACAAGCCAAGTGTGCAACCAAGCTGGGCCAGACTTTCCCAACCAACCAAAAACCCAATAAACCAAATCAGCCCATTCAAACACCAAATCCCAAACAAACTAAAAGCCCAATAAACCAAATTCCCACATAAACCAAAGCCCATTTTCATGTTATATTTGTTAATGTTTGTACATATTTTCTATTGGGTTGACCCTCAACTCTTTAGATTCAGTTAGTAAATTTATGTAGGACTTGTTAAATTTTTCTTTTCTTGAATCGGTTGAGTCTTCTTGTGCATATTTTGTGCTAATCCGATATGATATGTTGGATTCTAGCTTTAACTAACGAAGCTCAACCTTGCTCCGCCGACATCCGGTAATCTCTTCCCTTTTCTCTTTTCAGCATAGTTCTCGGTATGTGATTGTTTAAATTTTTCCTATCTGTGACACATTGAGGACAATGTTTGATTTAGGTTTGGGGGTGCATTTGCATTTAGAGTTTTTAGTCTTTTATTTCACCTTTTATTTGCATTTAGAGTTTTTAGTCTTTTATTTTACCTTTAATTAAAAAAAAAAAAAAAAAAAAAAAAAAAATTCAAAAATTCAAAAACTTTTGGCAAATAAAAACCACCAAATTTTAGAGATTTTAGAGTCACAAGCATGCTTTTAGCTATGTTTACATAGAGAATCGACCGAAATAACAAATTGGAAGTACCTAGGAGAACACAATCGGGTTTCTTAGTTGATTAGAGCGTTAAAGTTGGATTTAACCATACCGGAGGGCGAATTAGGTCTTTGTTTAGATATTCGGTAGTAGAATTGTGATCACCCATAGTGGAGACTACCCAATTTACATCAAGTGAGGCACCAACCTTCATTTTTTTGCAACTTTCTAGAAAAGTGTTAGAGTGTGTGTCACCATACGTAAATTAGGGTAGGAATGGTGAGCTACCCAACTTCGCACCATTTTCAGCACTACTTTTGATCTCTTGAGTGCTAGTTTTTGTCAATCATGAGGGTGACGTCTAAAGATGAAAACTCCTTCTAAATACCGATTTGCCGTTAGCATCACTCTCTCTCTCAATCAGCAAGACCCATAGAAACACATCATCGTCAAAGAACCGAGCGGGGAATCAGAATATTGAAAGAAAAATTGATATAGTCCAAGGTTTACGTGCAACAAAGAAAAGAAAATATGATGAGAATTAATAAAATTTATAAAATCAAAACAATACAAGTTGTGGGAAAATTGAGTGATAAAATCCTTTGTCCATGGAGTTAGTTGTGTCATTACTTGTATTTTTATTTTCACTTATTACAATTAAAAAAAAAAAAAAAAAAAAAATCAAAAAAAAAAAAAAAAAAAAAAAAAAAAAAAAAAAAAAAAAAAAAAAAAAAAAAAAAAAAAATCAAAAATCAAAAAAAAAAAAAAAAAAAATATTGTAGTTTATTTTCTTATTTTTGCTACCACCATGGTAAAGAAGAGTTTAAAAAGAAAAATCCAAACAACAAGGAATTTGTTTAGAAAAGTTAAAAATTGTCAAGTTTTGTGAAGTTTAGAAGTTCGTCATCAACATTTGAAGACCGAAGACCGAAGATTGAAGACGTTTCTATGGTTTCTTATGAGAGAGTGATATTAATTGCCGATCGGGTGAGAAGTGAGTGAGTACTCCCACCCCTTGCTAATGGTTGATTTCCTTTCTTAGAGATCATCAGAAAAAGATTCTTTTTGTCCACACCTTTGTGGAGTCTCCAGATTTTATTTCGGAAGGTTATCCTTCTTACCTACAACGTGTGCAGGATTTCTCTCTTTACTCCCCGCCTGCACACATGAGAGACTAAAAGCGATCTTTTTGAGTGCAATTATCATAAAACCCTAATGGTGAGGCAGAAGTCGAGGCTTATGATCACAATCGAATCCGAGTTCTTTCACACTCTGAAGTTGGAGAAGGTTTTGTGGGTACACCTCTTGTAAACCCTCACGAGACTACAACTCGTCCACTAGGGACACCTAGGGGTTTAAAGGCTTAGTGCATACGCTAAATGCATTCGAGAGACCTACGACGGTGGTATAGTTAGGATTTCTTCATTTCTCGTTTCACTTGAGGACAAGTAAAATTCAGGTTTGGGGGTATTTGATGAGTGCCAAATAGTGCATATTTATACACCTTTTTATTGGCATTTTACTCATCTTTTGCGCTTAGAAATCGATATTATCCCAGCATTCTCGTGTTTTCTTTGTTTTCAAGAATAAATATTTGTATTAATTAATTTTGTGTTTTTAGGTAATAAATAAAGCTCCTGAGAATCCGAGGAGCTAAAGAGCGAAGAATTGAAGTCAAACATCTATGGAGCAGAGATAGCCAAAGCTCGCGCAAGAAATCAGCTTGCAACCCAACAAGGAAGACATGGGCTAGAGTTACCCACGACCCGGATCCGAGCCCGCTCACTCGAGCCATCGAGATCTCGCCCGGGCTGCATCCTACGGTCGCTCAATCGCTATACATCAACCCTCGATGCACTCGCGCAACACCAAATCACTCCAAAACCGGCTACCTCCCTCACCGTTAAGATCTTCTCCAACCAATCCGACGCTCGCTCCATCGCCTCATCAAAGCTTGATGTCTCCGCCCACAAAGAAACTACCGAGACAGGCCACCTCTCTCACCGCCGATCTCCATTATCTTCATCCTACGCTCGCCGAGGCTTTTTCATCAAACTTCGATGTACCGCTCCAACACCACACCACCTATATATACAGCCAAATCATAACCCTAAAATCATTTCCTTCTCCTCTTCTCTCTTCTCCTCACCAAGTCTCCGCCGACACCACCCCAACCACTCGCAGTAACCACCTCCGCCATCATCACCACCATCCCTCTTCTCGTCACCATCACCTCCACAGCCTACCGCAGCCACCTTCCCTCCTCTCTAGCTTCGTTATCTCTCTCTTAGCCTCTCTCTAACCCTAGAGGCTAATTTAGAGATAATTAAAGCTAGGTTTCACCAACCAATCAACGCATGGAGCTCGACACCGCACAAGCAAGGGGAAAGCGTAATCGAGTATGGGTTGAACTGCTTTTTCAATTAATTGCGATTTTTGAATTATTAGGTTCTTTGTTTTAGGTTTGAGTGCATGTATAAATAGAAACAGGGGATGATGATTTTAGGCACGCCTGGATTAGCCAGTGCTGTCAATTAGGTTTAATTTGTGTTTTTCATGTTTTAATTTAGTGCTAGGGTTTCACTGAAACCCTAACTCCATGACTGTGTTTTTAACTTTGTTGAATTATCTTGAATGCTTAAAATTACAATTATGTTTTCAATTACAAATACCCAATGCTCTTTTCTCTCACAAAGTGTATACCAACGCCATGGATACACTTTGTAGTTAGGTCACAATTGTGTTGAGTGTATTGCAGCTCAACCTTAGATACAAATGCCGATTCCTTGACTAGTTGTACTAAATTAGACAACTAGTGCTGGGTCAGCACTTTTAGCGTTAATTGAGGCATTACAGGAGAAACACCTTAGATAGGTGGTGGGTTTGACACCCCGCCCTTATCGGTCACGGGCAAGAAAGTCTCAACTCGCTTGAGCACATGAGGGAGCTAGAGGTGAATTTGACCACCCCAAAGACACATTTGTTTTCACCGTTATACCTTAGTTTAGGTTTATTCCACTCAATCTTAGCCGTTTCTAGCAAAAACCATCTGTTGTCACCGTTACTCCACTTTGAATTTCAGCTTTAAGCAAGCCTTAGATCACTAGAGCACCACAAGTCTCTCGTGGTTCGACTCGTACGTGCCCAGTTCTACAACCAGACACCGTGCACTTGCGGTATAACAGTAGGCCATATAATTTACCCATCTTCCAGGCCTACCAGCTGCTATCAAGTCTTCAAGGACTTTGTTCCAAGAGACATCCTTTGAACCATCTTCTGAATCTTGGACTATCGTATGGAATGGGATGCGGTGAGCAGTCCCCAGTTATATTTCTGTTAGATCCGATGGCACGGCCGAACATGTGAATATATCTCTTTGGCGTGCTTTTGGAGTCTTCGATGCACATGTACGGCTTCGTGTTGAGAAATTCCTGCGGCTCGTAAAACTTCGAAAATGATGATGTTGAAATCAGAAATAACCTGGTTGAGGGGAGTGAAAGCGTCCCATGTTGGTAGTCCCAATGTGTAGCATGCTTTCATTGCATCGCCTTGAATCCACGTCCACGGGATTTGATGCAAGCTTATTGTACTTTTCTGGATGCCACGCGTGGCTCCCTCTGTTTCTTCAGAAAACTGTTTCATCCGCGTCTCTGGAGTTTTCTGATGAGTCTTTGGTAGTGAAGGGATTCCGTGTAAATCCTTAGTCCCCAAGTATGGCTTTGTAGTGATTGCTTCAGCGGTGAAGCTTTGTCCGGTGTCCACAAATGAGCGGTAACAGTTCTTGGTAGTAGATGTAATCAGGCGAGATTACCTTGTCGTTGGAACAAAGTAGGTTGGCCGGAATTGCATGGGCATCCATGGGAGTAAAAGGATTGGCTGGATGCGTAAGCGAGCAAACCGCCCATGATCACGAGTTTTGGGGGGATGGATCAAAAGGTGGCCATGACTACGAAGATTGTCTGGCTTTGACCATAATCCTTGAGATGGTGAGTGTGCTGGCACGACCCTTTGCGGGAAGGAGTGGCGTTGAAGCGGCTTTGGCTCTTGGAGAGGACGTTGAGACTTAAAGAGCCAAATGCTAAAGCTTCGGTTTCGGATCCTGGAGCATCTTATGGAGAGAACACTGAAGTGGAGCAGCTACTGGAGCGAACGTTGAAGCGGAGCAGTTTCCGGAGGACGTAGAAGTGGAGGGCTGTGTCAATCAGCGTACTGTGAAATTGAACACCCTTCACATGAACAGTGGTTAGGAGGCCCCAGTTTTATTTATCAATCGTACTTTTCCAGGAGAGGTTGGGGTTTTGGAATGGCTTCCTGGCTGGAAACACTTGCCTTTCTTAATGCAGTGCGGTTGAGGGATGGAAATATGTCTTGACGCTATGCCTTGGAGAAATATAGAATCTCACATAACTGTTTCATCACAGATTGCGCGACTTTGTGGGCGAAGTCCCCATCGTGCGGGTCCTGACGGGAAGAGGGTCTCTGTGAACTCAGGAGGGTTGCTGATCCCCTTTGCTTTCGATTTTGGAGAAGTCGTTCCTGATCTTTACGCGTGATGAAATTAGATTACTAATCCCTTCTACTGGGCGTTCAATAGAAACGCGAGCCTCTTGATCTATAAACGCACGTCCTGCTGAAGTGTCTTTTGTCTTTTCATTAAATCAATAGTGGTAAAGGAGGACAGCTTTTTCCGGCTCTTCCAGTATCTTTCCCTGATGGTGGGGTAGCAGCGCCTCTAGTGACGGTTGGAGCTATCATGCTTGAAGAAATGTTGGGGTGGCGGAAGCGGCTCTGGTTCTGGTGGGTGTATCGTGCATATATGGCACGGTTTTGATCACGGAGTGCTGGAGCCATGGCGCTGCTTCGAAAGGTGAGGATGGCGCTGCTTTGGCTGGTTGTGGAGCGGAGAAGATGGCGCTGGAAGGGCGCAAGCTGTTAGCGCCGGAAAGGATGCAA
Organism: Papaver armeniacum; assembly: GCA_023531295.1. NCBI lineage: Eukaryota > Viridiplantae > Streptophyta > Magnoliopsida > Ranunculales > Papaveraceae > Papaver > Papaver armeniacum. Next base: position 25,690 of record JAJJWW010017787.1, read on the forward strand.
GTTGTTGGTGCTGGCCATCGAGCAGAGAAGCTATCACTGGAGGGATGCAAGCTGTTGGTGCTGACCAGGGTGTGGCATTGTGGCTGGCATGTGCGTCTGGTAAGCACGTCTGGCATGCGTGTTTGGTAAGCACGTCTGGCATGCGCGTCTGGTAAGCGCGCCTGGCATGCGCGTCTGGTATTATCTTGGACGCGGACTGTTGGCGCTGGAACTTTGGCTACCAAGCGTTTCTCTTTCTATTTGTTTTCTTGTTGGTGCAAACCCTAGCCATAGGTATGCCTTCCATAAATCTGTAGAAATATTTTTCTTCTGAACGGATGTAAACCCTAGCCATGGGTATGCCTTTCATAAACTTGTGGAAATACTTCATCATAAACAATTCCTCTTCGAATACCACCGTAGTAACGTCGGCTACCTCATGAATAGTAACGGGTAATCATTATTATGCAAAGTAGGCGCGTACGGGTAGGTGACTGTTTTTTTTTTTGAAAGGCAAGCAAAGCGCCTGGTTCATGGTTCGGTTTTTTTTTTTCCTGGTTTTTGGATTGATAGATGATTGCTTTTTATAAGAGTTTTGGGTTATTTTGGAATAATGGTTTTTTTTTTTTTTATATGCTAAAGTTTGAATTGGAAGTGTAAATAACAAATCATCTGGGAAAGTTGTGAAACCGTGAATATTGCATGATGATGGAAAGCATGGGAACAATATGGCTATCGGTTTTTATTATCTCTGTAAAGATTTGAAGTAGTAGACCATGTATTTTGTCTAGGCAAGACTTACTCGGTTTTCTGGATCTCCTGACGAAAAATGAATCTTCTGGGTGTAAGTCCGAGTTTTGTGGGAAGCACCGCCGTGATGTGGAAAGTCCCCATTCGTCTCTGAGTCACTTGATAATCGAGTCGTCGATCCCTGGGTGGATCTTTTGCTTTTAACCTCTGGGAAGTCCCCAGTCGCCACTTGCGGTGTCATGACTTGTAATCGGGTCGTCTGGTAACTGAGTCGTCGATCCCGGAGCGGATCGTATAGGGTCGTCTGGTAGCTGAGTCGATCCATGAGCGGATTGTTTTCCTCTACCGTCTTGATGTTTGCGTCGAAGTAAGAGATCGAGGATTGAAAATTTGACATTGTAACCGAAAGATCAATCTCCTCCTGTGGTCGCCAATTGTTTGAGGGTGAAAATGGTTTCTGCCGATTTTGGTAATTTCGGGTGTGTGAGTGAGAAACAAATTTAGACCCTAAATAATGTACTGCACGGGAGTACTTTAGATTCGAGAGATCAATCCGTACAAATCCGGCCTAAACCAAGAAATGGCCATTCCAGACTTGCTTCGGTCACAAAGAGGAGGAGAATGGGTTGGTTTTGGGGAGGGAAGCGAAGAAAGTGTTGAGACCAGGTTGATTTTGGAAGAGTAGTGGTTTCACGACTTGTATCAGAAAATAGGAAGCTAACAGATGGGAGAGCTTAGCCAAACGTTTTTCTGAGTGTTGTCTGATCCTTGACTGAACTTGTCCTTTGGTGGAAAATAGGTAAGACCTATTTATACAAGTCGGAGTGAAACGTACTCTGGTCTCATTAAGGAACGGAATAATGGGTGAGTAAATGGGAGGAGGTGGTAACCGTTAACGCATGGAATTGATGTTCTATAAAAGAAAAGCGTTTCACCATTACTTCCCTATTTACTTAACCGCTTCATCCTTATTACACTTTCTTATTATGGGCGTAGTGTACGCCGCACGCTGTAAACCGCCAAACCAAAACCCAAAGAAGATCCCCAGTTTGTGATTTAATGTCTCGAACGTTTTCGTGAAAACATGTAACATGGTTTTTGCCTGGCAAGTCGAGCTTGGGAGACTTGCTAGCTTGGTGACCTTCGATGGTCGAGATTTTGCATCTTAAGCGGAAAGGTAGTCGTTGATCGTTGCACGCTTCCGTTTTTGATAACCGTGTAGGGAAGGCCAGCATGGTGGCGCGGCTAGGTTGGCATGCCGTGGGCATGGCATGCCTTGGCGCGGTTTGGCGTGGCCAAACTTAGGTTTTTGGGACAAAGGTTGTCATGCGTTGTCTGGTAACCTTGGATGGCTAGGATTCGATCTTGGGATTGAAGGGCGACCGTTGATTTTCGCATGCCTTCGTTTTAGTAGCCGCATAGGGAAGGCCAGCATGGTGGCGCGGCTAGGTTGGCATGCCTTGGCGCGGTTTGGGCGCGGCCAAACTAGGGTTTCGGGCCAAAGGTTACCACGCGTTGTCTAGTAACCTTGGATGGCTAGGATTCGATCCTGGGATTGAAGGGTGACCGTTGATTGTCGCACGCCTTTGTTTTAGTAGCCACATAGGGAAGGCCAGCATGGTGGCGCGGCTAGGTTGGCATGCCTTGGCGCGGTTTGGGCGCGGCCAAACTAGGATTTTGGGTCAAAGGTTACCATGCGTTGTCTGGTAACCTTAGACGACTAGGATTTGCTCCTGGATTGAAGGGCGACCATTGATGGCCGCACGCCTTCGTTTTAGAAACCCTAATTAGCGCCATTTACTAGAATCGATGTAGAATTCTCGTACGGACTCGGATGTTGACGGTCCACCCCTCAAATTGACCGGAAAAGAATTTCCTATCTCCTTACGAGGGGATATTTAGGTTTTTAACTCGTTCGGGAGGTGAACACAGCCCGACGGTAAAACCCAGGAAGAATTCAGGAGGGATGTTGCGGGCTCGAGGAGGCATAGTTTAGGCGTGGCCAAAATTAGGGTTTTGGCATTGGGCCAAACGTTACCATGCGTTGGCTGGCGACCTTGGACGGCTAATATTTACATCTAAGGTGGAAGGGTGGTCGTTGATTGTTGCACGCCTTCGTTTTAGTGGCCGCATAGGGAAGGCCAGCGTGGTGGCGCGGCAAGGTTGGCATGGCCAAACTTAGGATTTCGGGCCAAAGGTTACCATGCGTTGTCTGGTAACCTTGGTGGGCTAGGATTTGATCCTGGGATTGAAGGGGGACCGTTGATTGTCGCACGCCTTCGTTTTAGTAGCCGCATATGGAAGGCCAGCATGGTGGCGCGGCTAGGTTGGCATGCCTTGGCGCGGTTTGGGCGTGGCCAAACTTAGGATTTCAGGCCAAAGGTTACCATGCGTTGTCTGGTAACCTTGGTCGGCTAGGATTTGATCCTGGGATTGAAGGGGGACCGTTGATTGTCGCACACCTTCGTTTTAGTAGCCGCATAGGGAAGGCCAGCATGGTGGCGCGGCTAGGTTGGCATGCCGTGGGCATGGCATGCCTTGGCGCGGTTTGGGCGTGGCCAAACTTAGGATTTCAGGCCAAAGGTTACCATGTGTTGTCTGGTAACCTTGGTCGGATAGGATTTGATCCTGGGATTGAAGGGCGACCGTTGATTATCGCACACCTTCGTTTTAGTAGCCGCATAGGGAAGGCCAACATGGTGGCGCGGCTAGGTTGGCATGCCTTGGCGCGGTTTGGGCGTGGCCAAACTTAGGATTTTAGGCCAAAGGTTACCATGCGTTGTCTGGTAACCTTGGTCGGCTAGGATTTGATCCTGGGATTGAAGGGCGACCGTTGATTGTCGCACGCCTTCGTTTTAGTAGCCGCATAGGGAAGGCCAGCATGGTATAGTGGGGCCGCGGGTTTGGTATGCCGTTGGCACATGGTGCGGCTAGCATGGCTAGGGCCAGGGCAAGGTGCGTTTGGCTTGGCGAGGTGGGGCCAATGGTTTGGCACATGGTGCGGCTAGCATGGCTAGGGCCAAGGCAAGGTGCGTTTGTCATGGCGAGGTGGGGCCAATGGTTTGGCATGCCGTTGGCACATGGTGCGTCTAGCATGGCTAGGGACAAGGCAAGGTGCGTTTGGCTTGGCGAGGTGGGGCCAATGGTTTGGCATGCCGTTTGGCACATGGTGCGGATAGTATGGATAGGGCCAAGGCAAGGTGCGTTTGGCTTGGCGAGGTGGGGCCAATGGTTTGGCATGCCGTTTGGCACATGGTGCGGCTAGTATGGCTAGGGTCCAAGGCAATGTGCGTTTGGCTTGGCATGGTTTGCTATTGGCGCAGTAGTGCGGATGGCATGGCTGGCATGCCTTGGCGCAGAGATGTGGCTGGCACGGTTTGCCATTGGCACAGTGGTGCGGCTGGCATGCCTTGGCACGGTAGATGTGGCTGGCACGGTTTGCCATTGGCACAGTGGTGCGGCTGGCATGGTTGCCATGCCTTGGCGCGGTAGATGTAGCTGGCACGGTTTGCCATTGGCACAGTGGCGACTGGCATGGTTGGCATGCCTTGGCGCGGTAGCATGAGGGTTTTGTACAGGTGATGTCAATCAATGTTAGGGGTTCTGCCGTGGAACATGATACATAGGAAGAAAAAAGGTACCCTGGTAATTCTTACGTAAGCATGTTGATCGATTCGATAAATGTGTTGATGGTCATAATGACGTCATGCCAGATGTGCGGTTTGACGATTTTAACCCTAGGCTAAAAGCCACCGTCAACACTCCCGTACCCCCAAACTTAAATCTAACATTGTCCTCAATGTTCTAAAGATGAAATTAAAAGCATGAACAAGGAGAAACTGTTACCACTTGAAGAAAAGAGTTAAGGAAAGTTATTACCGTGTTGCAAGAGCATGGGTTACCTCCCAAGAAGTGGTAAGTGGTAGGCCCGAGAAGATGTTTAAATTACGGCCTACGGTAATACCGCAAGTGCACGGCGTCTATTGGAGACGCGGCAAGTACGGGTCGATCCTGAGAGACGAGGTGTGCTCTTATGATCTAAGGCTTTCTTCAATGTTGAATTCTAAGTGACAGAGTAACAAAAGGCAACGAGAATGTAACAAAGATATTTTGTTGTCAAAACGGGCCGAGTTGTGATGGTATGAACCTAAGCTAAGGTATAAGACATTGATAGAGGTGTTGCTAGGGTCTTAACTCCACCGCTAACCTACACTGTGTCTTTAACTCATGACATTGTTCTTATTCTTATGCTAGATAAAGGCAAGGTGTCAAGTCCGCCTTAACCTAAAGTGTTTCTCCGCTTGACAAAAGTTAATCGCAACTAAAGTATATCTCCCAAGTATTACTTGTCTAATTACAAGACAAATAATCCGAGGAACATAATAATCAATTTAAACTTGGGTTGTAGCATAAACAACAACAGGGAGTGAATCAAACTACAAGGCATCCATGGCATTGGCATGCACTGTGAGAGCAAAGTGCTATCATACTGAGATTAATTCCATCTAGAAAGTATTCAAACATTCAAGACAATACATGAGCATGAAGAACACAGTTGTAAATTAGGGTTTCATGGAGACCCTAACAACTAAATTAAAACATCAAATTAACATAACAAAGAACAAAATTAACCTAGTGACTGCTCTGGCTAATCCAGGCGTAAACCCTAAAACATTTTCTTCACTTCTATTTATACATGCAGTGAAATTCCAAACTACCAAACCCTACTTTATTATAAAACATAAATTAAATGCAAAATAATTCGAACCCATACTCTGAATCACCTTCTCTTCTTGTCAAATCGTCCTTGCTTCGACTGTTGTGAACCCTAGCTCTAGTTATCACTGATTTAATTTCTAGGGTTGGTAGAAATTAAGAAAGTGATATCTAGGGTTAGAGATGAGGCGTAGGTGTAGGAGTTGTTGGCTGTGGTGATGGGAAAGGAGATGGTGGTGATGGCTTTGGCGGGAGATGGAGGGTGGCGCTGCGGAGAGGGTTGGTCGGGGGGAAGAAGGTGGAGCGAGCTCGCTCCGTCGGGGAAGAAAAGAAGATGGAGAAGAGAGTGGGTTGTCTCGATGGGGTGTATAGGGTTAGGTTGATAGGGTGTAAGACGGCACAAAGAATGTTTGATGAGAACGTAGCGGCGGCGATTGGATGCGATGGAGTGAGATCCGAACGGTGTAGGGAGGATTCGAGTGATTTGGTGTGAAACGGAGCATCGGTCTTTGATGGAATGGAGGCAGCGTTGTTGGATGCGATCGGGGGAAGATACGAACGGTCGGGGATGGACGGGCTCGGATCGGGTCGCGGGTCGTCTAGCTCAAGCCCATATCTTGTAGATGAGTTGCTACTTGTTGGGTTGCAACCGATCAAGGCGCAGGCTTTGGCTATCTGCTCCATAGATGCTTGACTCCAATTCTTCGCTCCTTGACTCCTCAGTTTCTCCGGACTTTAATTAGTACCTAAAAACACAAAATTAATTAATATAAATATTTATTCTTGAAAACAAAGAAAATACGAGAATATGGGATAATATATGATTTATAAGCGCAAAAGATGAGTAAAATGCCAATAAAAAGGTGTATAAATATGCACTATTTGGCACTCATCAAATACCCCCAAACCCGAATTTTACTTGTCCTCAAGTGAAACAGAAATTAGGAAATCCTAACTATACCCCCTGTCGCAGTCTCGAATGCATTTAGCGTATGCACTAAGCCTTTAAACCCCTAGGTGTCCCTAGTGGACGAGTTGTAGTCTCGTGAGGGTTTACAAGAGGTGTACCCACAAAACCTTCTCCAACTTCAGAGTGTAAAAGAGTCTCAAGCCTCCAAGAAGCTATGAGTATATAGAGTTTCGCATGCTAGTAACATGAAGTTAGAACTATCGAAGAACGCATTCTCATCCTTAAGTGCCGAGCGAGAAGTAACCATACCATATGAAAGAATTCGGATTCGATTGTGATCATAAGCCTCGACTTCCGCCTCACTATTAGGGTTTTATGATAATTGCACTCAAAAAGATCGCTTTTTAGTCTCTCATGTGTGCAGAGCAGGAATAAAGAGAGAAATCCCGCACACGTTGTAGGTAAGAAGGATAACCTTCCGAAATAATTTCTGGAGACTCCACGAAATGTGGACAAAAAGAATCTTTTCTCGATGATCTCTAAGAAAGGAAATCAACCATTAGTAAGGGGTGGGAGTACTCACTCACTTCTCACCCGATCGGCAATTAATATCACTCTCTCATAAGAACCATAGAAACGTCTTCAATCTTCGGTCTTCGGTCTTCAAATGACGAACTTCTAAACTTCACAAAACTTGACAATTTTTAAATTTTCTACTCAAATTCCTTGTTGTTTGGATTTTTCTTTTTGAACTCTTCTTTACCATGGTGGTAGCAAAAATAAGAAAATAAACTACAATATTTTTATTTATTTTTTGATTTTTTTTGATTTTTTTTTTTTTTTGATTTTTTTTTTTTTTTATAATAAGTGAAAATAAAAATACAAATACAAATAATGAAACAACTAACTCCATGGACAAAGGACTTTATCACTCAATTTTTCACAACTTGTATTGTCTTGATTTTATAAATTTTATTAATTCTCATCCTATTTTCTTTTCTTTTTCTTTGTTGCTTGTAACCTTGGACTATCTCAACTTTTCTTTCAATATTCTGATTCCGCTCCGGTTCTTGACGATGATGTGTTTCTATGGGTCTTCTTTGATTGAGAGAGAATGATGCTAATTACAAATCGATATTTAGAAGGAGTTTTCATCTTTAGACGTCACCCTCATGATTGAAAAAAACTAGCACTCAAGAGATCAAAAGTAGTCTTTGAAAATGGTGCGAAGTTGGGTAGCTCACCATTCCTACCCGGGAATTTACGTAAGGTGACACACACTCTAAAAAGCTTTTCTAGAAAGTTGCAAAAATTGAAGGTTGGTGCCTCACTTGATGTAAAATGGGTAGTCTCCACTATGGGTGATCACAATTCTACTACCGAATATCTAAACAAAGCACCTAATTCGCTCTCGGTATGGTTAAATCCAACTTTAACGCTCTAATCAACTAAGAAACCCGATTGTGTTCTCCGAACTTCCAAGTTCTGTTATTTCGGTCAGAATCTCTATGTAAACATAGCTAGAAGCATGCTAGTGACTCTAAAATCTCTAAAAGTTGGAGGTTTTTACAAAAAGAGTTTTGAATTTTTTTTTTTTTTTTTTTTTTTATTTTTATTTTTTTGAAAATAAAAGATAAGATAAAAGGCTAAAAACTCTAAATGCAAAATGCACCCCCAAACCTAAATCAAACATTGTCCTCAATGTGTTGACATATAGAAAAATTTTTAAACAGTCACATACCGAGAGAACTATGCTGATAAGAGAAAAGGGAAGAGATTACCGGATGTCGGCAAGAGCAAGGTTGAGCTTCATTCGTCAAGGCTAGAATCCAATATTCTCAACGGAGATCATATCGGATTAGCATAATATATGTGCAAGAAGACTCAACCGAATCAAGAAAAGAAAAAAATTTAACAAGTCCTACTGGATATATACAATGAAAATGCACCATAAACCAACGGTCTAAAGAGTTGAGGATCAACCCAAAAGACGATATGTACACACATTAATGACCTTACACAAATATAATATGAGAGTGCAAGTAAGACTGTAGACGTGAATGAGCTTCCTCCAAACCTAAACTTGTGAACGGGTGTGTTTGAAAGCACAAAGTCTTGCAATTTTAAAGGTACATCATGCAAAAGGTCTAACTCAAAATGAGTTTTACTAATAACAGGCAGATATACACATTCCAACTGTGGCTTCTTAAAAGTGTTATACTTTGATGCAAAATAGTCCAAGAGGATTTGGGAAGCACAAAGTTCTAGGCCTAAGTTAGGCATTTTTAGAAAAGTTGGTTTTGCAATTTTGTGACAAACTACACCTAGGTTTGGTGGAGGAGTTTCAATTTGTGACTCAGGAGAGAGGTTAGGTACATCTAGGTTGTTTTCATTTTTAAAATCATTTGTACCATCACACACTTTCCTAAAGTCAAAAGAGGGTAAATCATGTTCACTTTCACAGGACAATTCCACAGGATCCATATCAACATCACATGCATGAATATCAAAAGAAGCATCATTCATGGGGTTCACAGAAGAGACACTTAATGTCTCTGAACCTAAAGATTCTATCACATTTTCAAAATATACATGCTCTTCATATTCATCATCATTATCATAGCAAGAATTCATCTCTTCATTCAAAATTGTAGTATTTTTAGTGTACTCATCTACCTCTAGATTAGGTTCATATTCAATGTTAGTTGCATGAGTAAGACTAGAAACACTATTTTCAATCCTATCATTTTGTAACTCAATTAGGTTCCTTTGAAGAATCATCTTGAGTTGTTCTATTGAAGGAGAGTCTTCACTAGTGGGTATGCATTCCTCATATGGATATTCATTGTATGGTTGTGCATGAGGTTCACTAGAGAAGGGAAGTTCAAACATGTTGCTATGTGGATGGTCATGCATTGCATTCATTTCAAGCCTAGCATTTTGCTCCAAGAGTGTTTCCATTGTTGATTGCAAACTAGGAGTTGGGGGAGTATAAAATTGTTCATCTCCCCACTGTGGTGAATGATGCATGTGTGCGGGTTGATTATGGTCCCAATAGTCACTTCTAGAAACTTCGTACATTGGATTATCATGGTTTTCCCTAGACTGTCTAAAATCATGCAAGATATAACAAAGTATTCAGCAGGGTGGTCTAAGCCACCACATAAGGTGCAAGCATGCATTTCATATTGCCTAGAGAAACTAGATTCGACAGATTGCCTTTCTAATGTGATTGCCTATCTAAGGCGGATAGTCGAGCCTCTAATTGATCTAAAAGTGATGACTGGGTATGAGACAATTGTTCGTTTTCAACCCGTGGTGGATGATGTATGTGATCATAATGATTAGGGTATGTGAGATCGGGCCCCGAGAAGGCCCATAAAATTCCCTAAAGTCACTATGGTATGGGTGTTCATCCCGTGAAAGATGCACGTAAGCGAGCTCTCTAAGGGATTTGTTTGAATCCCCGAGATGCGCACCAAAATCCCGACATGATTTATCAAATTGAACTCACAATCTAATTTGGTTTATGTGGGTTTGTTTGGTTTAAATGGGTTCATTTTTGTTTTTGTAAACTTTGGTTTATGTGGGAAACCCAGGTTGCTGTGGGCTTGTTGTTTGGTTTTTTTTGTGAGTTTTGGTTTGTTTGGGATTTGTTGTTTGAAGCCCAGGATTTGTGTAGAATTGTACAGCCCAGAAGTAGAAAAAGTATAGCCCAGAAATAATTTGAGTTGGGCTGAGTTTTGGTGTAAGCCAAATTACAGTTTGGTTTATTGGGCTCAGTACAGTGCACAGCCCAGATCACAGACTTATGTGGGCTTCGGTTTGCTTGCAGCCCAGCAGCAGAGTGCAAAGCCCAGGTTGTGTTAGCCCAGGTGAACTGGGCTAAAGTTTGTTTGCAACCCAGGTTGGGTTCAATGAGCCCAACTGGTGTGGTCAGTCAGCCCAGCTATGAGGCTTCAGTTGTGTGTAAATGCACAGCCCAGCAGAAAGGCTCAAGTTTGTGCACTGGCTAGGCCAGTCTCTGGTTCTGTGGCACAAGATAACTGAGTCTTTGCAACTCAGTTTAGCCTATGCTGGCAGGTGCACAAGTACACAGGCTAGTCACAGGTTGACAGCCTAGGTTGGCTTGTCTCACAGAACTGAGCACACACAGATTACACAAATTGGCTCATTGGCAATTTACACAACATACTTATCAGTCACAAAGACAAGAAAACATTCACCGGCTTTTAGCAAGGTCACGGTGGTCACACAGAATTAGGCAAAAATCCCAGAGATTGAGCTATACCTAGCTAGGCAGCTAGTTTATCATGCAAAGATGGCTTAGCATTCACAGGTGATGCACATGGTACATGGCACAGAGCACAACAGGTACAGAATGGCAGTTCTAGCAGCAAAGATGACTCACAGGGTTTCCACTCAGGGTTTTCGCAATACCACACAACACTCAGGGTTTGCATACAAGCACAGGAATTACACTATGCACTTACTAACCTCAAGTTTGCACTTTTTCTTTTGTTCTTTAGGTTAGCTTAGCGGCTTGGCAGCACAGCAGCACAACTACACAGCCTGGGGTTCTCCCTTGGTTTCCTTGGCAGCACAGCAAGCACGGCCAGAGACAAACAAAGACTTTGTTGCTCAACAAACAAATTTAGTACCCGTGAATGCACAAGTTATATTAGCAAAGAATCGGCATTTGCAATCGAGGGTAACTTGGACCGAAAGAGTTACAAGATTACGAGGGAGCGATATGCGTGGATGTACAGAGATAGGTGCAGGGATGTACAGAGATAGGTGCAAGAATGCAATACAAATGGTATGCCTACAATGCACAGATGGCAGGCTTGAGATGATGGTCGTTAACAACTGTAGGTTACCAGATGCAATGCAATACAGGCAGATGCAAGAGTAACAAAATGCTAAGTTACAATATATACAGGTGAAGTGAGAAAAACAGTTAAACAGCAATGAAAGATTAAGACAGATGCAAGTTACAAGATGAGAAATTAAGCTATAAGATGAAAGACTAAAACAGCAAGATGCAAGTTACAGCAAGATGAAAGACTAAAACAGATGCAAAAATATTAAGACTAAAAGCAAAAAAAAATAAGGTGAATATGTACAGGGGGATATGAACTCAGTAAAGACAAGCACAAAAATCAGCAAGGCACGCGCCAAGTCCCCGGCAACGGCGCCAAAAACTTGGTAGGCCCGAGAAGATGTTTAAATTACGGCCTACGGTAATACCGCAAGTGCACGGCGTCTATTGGAGACGCGGCAAGTACGGGTCGATCCACAGAGACGAGGGTGTGCTCTTATATGATCTAAGGCTTCTTCTTCAACTGAATTCTAAGTGACAGAGTAACAAAAGGCAACAGAATGTAACAAAGATATTTTGGTTGCCGAAACGGCTGAGTTGTGATGGTATGAACCTAAGCTAAGGTATAAGACAGTGATAGAGGTGTTGCTAGGGTCTTAACTCCACCGCTAACCTACGCTGTGTCTTTAACTCATGACATTGTTCTTATTCTTATGCTAGATAAAGGCAAGGTGTCAAGTCTGCCTTAACCTAAAGTGTTTCTCCGCTTGACAGGTTAATCGCAACTAAAGTATATCTCCCAAGTATTACTTGTCTAATTATTAAAGTACAAATAATCCGAGGAACATAATAATCAATTTAAACTTGGGTTGTAGCATAAACAACACAGAGTGAATCAAACTACAGTGCATCCATGGCATTGGCATGCACTGTGAGAGCAAAGTGCTATCATACTGAGATTAATTCCATCTAGAAAGTATTCAAACATTCAAGACAATACATGAGCATGAAGAACACAGTTGTAAATTAGGGTTTCATGGAGACCCTAACAACTAAATTAAAACATCAAATTAACATAACAAAGAACAAAATTAACCTAGTGACTGCTCTGGCTAATCCAGGCGTAAACCCTAAAACATTTTCTTCACTTCTATTTATACATGCAGTGAAATTCCAAACTACCAAACCCTACTTTATTATAAAACATAAATTAAATGCAAAATAATTCGAACCCATACTCTGAATCACCTTCTCTTCTTGTCAAATCGTCCTTGCTTCGATTGTTGTGAACCCTAGCTCTAGTTATCACTGATTTAATTTCTAGGGTTGGTAGAAATTAAGAAAGTGATATCTAGGGTTAGAGATGAGGCGTAGGTGTAGGAGTTGTTGGTGTGTGGTGATGGGAAAGGAGATGGTGGTGATGGCTTTGGCGGGAGATGGAGGGTGGCGCTGCACAGGGTTGGTCGGGGGAAGAAGGTGGAGCAGAGCTCTGCTCTGTCGGGGAAGAAAGAGAAGATGGAGAAGAGAGTGGGTTGTCTCGATGGGGTGTATAGGGTTAGGTTGATAGGGTGTAACACGGGCACAGCAATGTTTGATGAGAACGTAGCAGCGACCGTTGGATGCGATGGAGTGAGATCTGAACGGTGTAGGGAGGATTGGAGTGATTTGGTGTGAAACGGGAGCATCGGTCTTTGATGAAATGGAGGCAGCGACCGTTGGATGCGGATAAGGGAAGATCCGAACGGTCGGGGATGGACGGAGCTCGGATCCGGTCGCGGGTCGGTCTAGCTCAAGCCCATATCTTGTAGATGAGTTGCTACTTGTTGGGTTGTAACTGATTCGCTGCGGCTTTGGCTATCTGGCTCCATAGATGCTTGACTCCAATTCTTCGCTCCTTGACTCCTCGGTTTCTCAGGACTTTATTTAGTACCTAAAAACACAAAATTAATTAATATAAATATTTATTCTTGAAAACAAAGAAAATACGAGAATATGGGATAATATCTGATTTATAAGCGCAAAAGATGAGTAAAATGCCAATAAAAAGGTGTATAAATATGCACTATTTGGCACTCATCAGTAAGTTTAAAGTCTTCAGCCAGACATTGGAAGAGATTAGTCACCTCGAAGAATCATATAGAAACAGCCGGAATAACTGCGGGTCATCTGGATCAAAAAGTGCTAACCACAAGAAGAGGAGACTGCAACAGACCAGGAAGATATCCAACACACCCTTATCTATTTTTTTGTTTAAGACAACTACATCTAGTTGTGATTCGGGTTCAGGCTCTATAAAAGGGTCTAGATAAAAAGTTTTCATCGGTTGGATTTCCTCAAAGGAAGGATCCTGAAGATTAGGTTCTAGAGTCTGGGAATACTCAACTAAGAACTTAGAAGCACATAACAATAACTTTGAATAAGCGGGGATCCTCTAAGTCAATCGATTTGACTCACACTGGTTGACCACATTGGTGGTCATTCTTAAGCAAATGTGTCGACCCTAACTTTCTAAAGTAATTAGGTTTAGTCTCAAAACTTAATAACTGACACATCTGAAATTCATATGTTCCCACAATTGGAAGGAAGGTTTTTGGTGGGAAAACAAAGTCAATCGTGGTATCGTAGCCTGGGTTAACCACATCAACCAGAGGATGGGTTTCTAACAACTGAACTTCTTTATGGACAAAACTAGGTTCAAGAAAAAGTGTATGAAGATAATCTCGTAAAATGGTTGAGGCACATATGTCAAGTCCCAAGTGAGGGACCTTTCTAAGAGTTAAAGCACATGGAGAATGATAATCACCCCCAAACTTAGAGTTTTCAGGGTCTCTAGAAAGACTAGTCACAACTTCCATAATTTATAGGTCATCAGATTCCTGGAAATGGTCAATTGATTCTTCTAAGTCAGGTTCATCCTCACTCATCTCTACGAGTTCATTTTCTTTTTCTAAGTCTGTTGTTTCTAAATCGCTAGACTCAAAATTTACCCGTTCCTCTAAACCATAATTGGCTTCGTAATCGAAAGGAAATACTACATCATCTAAGGAAGTGTTATCTTTAGTTAAATCCTCGTCCTTTTGAATAGGTGAATAATCATTAAAATTATTTGGATTTGAACTAGAAATAACATTATCATTATAAAGCTCAATTGGAGTAACAAATTCCTGATTACTATGCTTATATGTGTCTGATTCTTCATCAACACTATCCTCATCATAATCATCATAACATGAAAAATGTCGAACCTCATCTAAAAAAGTAGTGTTACCAATTCTAACCTCGTCATCTTGATTATGCAAATAACTATCCTCATTTTCAAGGGTACTATTGGAAACACTATATTGGAAATTCAGATTATTTCGAGCAGTTCTTTCCTGGGCCTCTAACAAAAGATTTTGAATCGACTCACATGACTTCCTTATGTTATCGTGACTCGACTCACATGACTTCCTTATGGTATCGTGTATAGAAGGTTCACTCACAGGTACATTTTGTTTATTCATTTCTAACACAAACCTATTTGTGTTCTCGGTTAATTGTTTGAGAGACTCTTCTAGAGGAAGAACAGGTTCAGAAGGATCATAATAGGGACTAGTTTTCAACGTTTTCATTATATTGTCCAAAGATGAGGAACTAGTACTATAATAATCCTTATTTTCTTTCTCGTATGACCGGTACGCGTGTGGATAGTAATTGGGCTCACTATGGTATGACCCATATCCTTCAAAAGGATGGCGTTCCCAACCACTATTCACATTATGGTCATAAAAAGAGTGATGTCCGTATTGTACAGTTGGATAATCATTGTATTGGCTATTGTTATTCCAGTTTGACATTCTCAACAAAAAATAAACCCACTGACAGGGGATTCGCGGGTGTTCAGAAAACCTTACCTCTCGTTCCAGACGGGGGATGAACCGCTGAAGTCGACTCGGGCCACGACTCCTATGTCATGTACGAACCCGAGGGGCTGAGACAGTATTGTAACTATCGTCCTTCCCTACAGCAGTTTTAATTAAATTAACCCTTCCTTAGGGTTTTAAAAATAATGTCCAAAAGAATGTCCCAAAAATAAAGTACAAAAAAAAATGTCCAAAAATAAAAGATTACAAAAATATAACCCTAATTACAGTTTCTAAAAAAAATAAAAAATATCTAATAAAAATAAATTAGCTATATACAAAAATATTCTTCTTCTCTCCTTTGGATTTCTCTTTTGTTTCCTTCTTTGGCTTTGCTTTACTCTTCAACACTTTCTCTTTTACATAAGCTCCGCACCAAGTCTGAAAGCAAACAGAAAATACCAATACGCGTAAAAAGGAAAAAAAATAATAAAAATAAAAATAAAACCTAAAGACAAATCAATACACAAGTCCGCGTCGGCGGCGCCAAAAATTGATCAGATTTTTATATAGTGGTAAAGGTTGTCGTTCACCCGGACTTTGTTGAAATTGATTTTAGGCTTAAATAAATGAAAATAAATAAAAATAAGAAAATATATACACTATATTGTCACGGGATGAAGAATTTACTGGGTCTCGGGATTATACTGTTTTTCATGTTCATGGGTTCATAAATTAATCCTAGGCAATTATAGCTCAAAACAAAACAAACAATAACTCTATTCTTTGCCAAAGTAGATTTCATAAAACATTAGTTGTAAGTTGTGAGCATGACGCATCAAAAGTAATTAAAACTAAGCATGCGACATCAAACAAAATAACAAATAATTAATAGAAATCATAAAACAATTAAATTCTATGCAAATAGTTATAAAAGAATTATTTTAATTACCACATGAATGAAAAACAGCCTCCTTCGTATTCCCAGTGATAGGGTCTAGCTCATCATATTGGAAACACGCTCAAAGTGTGATTTCATTGCTCAAAAAGGTGCTTACAAGGATGAAATTGGAGAAAATAATTAAAGCAGCGAGTTTGCAACGCTTTTTGGACGTTACAGACTCGATGTACAAAACAGGTGTTGCGAACTGAAGATAAACGATGCTAATAGATTGTTACAGAAGACAGAAATATAAGACGCTAAAAACGACTGTTCTTCACAGCATTATGTTCTTCATGTTCATCTTGTTGCAGCAGCAGAAGAATTGCTCTGCGACTCTATTTTCTCGCTCTAGTTCTTCTCCCTAACTCTCCATCCCTTTCAGTGATACCCCAAGAGTCTATTTATACTCAACAGGGCTAAGAAAATCCTCGCCATCACTCCAAATAATCTTCATAACTCGGCAGTAAAGAAAGATGTTCTAAGAATATTTTTTTTCCCTAATTTATCTCCTGACGCGTTGATTTTCTTCTAGCACACTCTAAATAGGTCCGTACACGTTCCATATTCAGTTAACAAGCTTCATACTCGTGCGAACTTTCCAAAACAACATCACAGAGCATCCCGAGTATCCTTCCGCCTCTGATTTGCCTCACTCGAAAATACAGTCAATTATAATCAAAGAAAGCAACCATACAATGCCTGTTATCCTCAATCAATCCATCCCAATCAATCTCGGCCATTGAGTCTTCTTAAACTGCCTCCAAAAATCAAACCCTAATTATGCCGTCGACTGTGACTATTTTCCCGCCAATTTGGAGTTTCAAACGAAGAAGCAAGGGTTGCCCCCTATCCGTCTGTGGAGTGTAAATAGCAGGTGTCCAATTGAGGTGCCCCTTATCCAAAGCAGGGGTCCGTTTAGCAAATGTCCTCCGGGATGCCTTTAACAACTTTTCGAGCCGAATTTTCCAAAAAAAATATATTTACCAAAAATACCTACAAACACATAAAATACCATAATAAGTACAAAAATCGAGTACCAACAATACAGGAAATTATGGACAACGTAGACACAAAAATGTGTCTATCAAGTAGAACTTAATTGGTGAAATATGATCATAGAATCATGATCCAATCGGAGATAGACTCGTAAAGCAAGATTCATAGAGATGAGCTCGAGATTGGCACGTAATGACAATGATCAATGGGTTGGTTATATTTTTGGTGCGCAATTAGAGTTATGCTCAATATGCATTGATACATACAAGATGGTTAGTGTCTTGGAATCTAACACGAAGGTTGGTTTATTATAAACTAACAAAAAGGATCCTGTTAACTCGCTTTGGTGGAAATCCTCTTGGAGAGAGAAAGTGTGTGATCAGTTGTTTGAAGAAGCAATTGACTCAGCTGGAGTTTAGAGACGAAGACGAAGGTTATGGTTCTGCCAAGGGTGCTTAGGCAGACGCATGGTGGCAACTGTGGTAGTTTCATTTGTTGGTCGAGCAGTTATGGATGTCATCCTTACGGGTATGGTGCGTAACTTGGAATTAGTGGCTTGAATTGGAGGGGAAAATTAACTTAGGTGGAGCAAGGCAGGCTGAGATGGAGTTGTGCTTATGTTGGAGCAAATCTACAAGGGGCAGCAAAGGCTCAAGTGCGCTTATTGAATGAAACTAAGTTCGATAACAACATATGGCTAACGATCGTATATAATCGGATTGAGTTGGCATGCAATACGCCTAGAATGATGACAATCAATGTGGAGTTGTAAACATAAAGGATTAAGGTTTCTCAAGATATTGCATAACGGGTGATCATATGATGATTGTTGGTGAAACGGTCAGGAATTTTTCGCAGTGGTGGAGATTTGTACATTCACCTATATGTTGGATTTTTAAGTCTTGAGTCAGTGAAGTTCAAGTTTGGTTTGCTCTCTTCTGGTGGAGGTTCTACGGAATAATTTGGGTGAACTACATTTCGATTTGATTTTTATTTAGGATATGTAGGCAACTAACGATGGTGCAATCGATGTTCAGAAGGGGGAATAACAGTTAATCGTCTCATGCATGAATGCATGATCCGAGGTAGAGAATTGTAGGGAAACCGTGGTTTCCTAAATTGGGTCGAGTTCCATATATAAAATTGGTTGCCTAATTAACCATGCTTTCCTAGTTAGAGATGGTTTCCTAATCTTAGGATGCTAATACTTGAGAACCAAGTTTGTGACTCCTACATAATGAGATTTTGCTGGAGTAGATTATTGGTGTTGAGCTGAAGGCGTCCATGGTAATCTATGTCAGGGTGTGGAGAGAAGATCGTCTCGTTGTGGTAGATAATGTGGTAAACATTATCTCGCATGGGTAAAGACACTGCTTTGGATCTTATAGGGTATTTGTGAGAGTTCTTGGTGTTCGGTGATGTTATGGTGAGTCGATGGGATGATTAGTCAATCAGGATCTGTAATTCTCAGTTGATTATATAATGGATAAAGAGGTCATAGCCGTTTGGTGGATGTAGACAATATACACATAGTCACGCATTGTGTATTTTTTTGAACCACGTTAAATCTGTGAGCACTTTATTTCTTGTTGTTTTGTTTATGGCTTGCATCTGTGTGGTTCTCTTTCTCTTCTTCTTATCCAAGATCGTAATAAGGTTCATGGAGCAATCCAAAGTGTTTCCCGTTGCCTAATATATTTCCTCAAGGTTAGCACCTAGATGGCTCTGAATCCCAACATTGCTTCCATGACTGCTTAAGCAATGTGTACAACATGTTCAAAGGGTATTATTCTCTACTCTGTTTTCGCACTGAACTCTATCTGAAACATTGTCTTCAGGGAGATCAACAGCATCGGATATCCTCATAATTAGCATCTAAAGATGATGGTGGTGTCCCTGCCATCAATCTTACGATAAAGACCCAATCTTAAACAGATCCAAGGGATGTCTAAAAGATGACCAATACACTATAGAGATCAATAAAATATGTTCACAAGAAAAGAGGTGAAATATCGTACTTAAGTAAAAATATTAATCCCAAGTGGAATTTGAGCATAATCATTGATTCATTTCTTTTTCTTTCTTAAATACAAGATACAACATAAATTGTTGGGCACTGATGGCGACTAAATAGTGATAATGATAGTCGTAACACAAAACAATACTCAAGTATTTTTAGAACACCTAACTAGACTCACATGCAACAGGCGGCAACTTTACAAATACCGAATCGAAATGGCCGTTGCCAAAACATCAATATCCACTTGACTCGCTGTATAGGATTTTGATTCTAAACACGGAGAGGTAATACCTTAACTTCATCAACAACAGGACCACAGAGAGATCCAAAGTCATCTATCCTAGTGTGATAAAATGAACTGTAAAAAGTTAATCTTGTCCTTGCTGCTGTGGCTTTGAACTTGAAAGTAGCAGTTTTAAATCCTCCCTTGCCAGTAGACTTGAAAGGAACTTTGAATTTGTCATTTGCTGCAAATGCTTCTACTACCATGGATCCATGACACCCATTTTTAGCGTCTCCAATTGTGAAACTAAGCTGGTACGATTTGCCTGGAATTGTTCTTAGAATTTGTGCAATGGCGCTTTCTCTCCCTGCAACTAGTTCAACTGCTGCAAAACCTGAAGGGACCTTGAAGTGCAGAGAATCTATGAACTTAACAGCTTTGAGTGATTCAATTATCCAACCAGGAAGAGGAGATGCAGCATCTTCTTGCTTAGGAGGGAGGAGAACACCATTAGTGGAGTTTTTGAAACGATGAGGTCCCTCCTCGAAACCACCATTCTTAACCATGTTGACTGCAATAAAAGTTGAGCCTTATCAAAACACTGATATATGTATCTTAAAAAGAGGCAAAAACCAAATCGATTAAAGTGACTTTGTCAGATAAGAACACTGCCACACAAGTGTTGTGCTCCTTTAATACAATTTTCAAGAATATATGAGGTGCTTGTTAATATGTCTGGGTAGAGTTAGCTTTCTTTTCCATTTGTTCTCTTTCAAGATATAGTAGTGGTAATGCAGTAATTGCCAGGTTCCCAGAATGAAAGAAAATGAGCGAAAACAGTTATTCAGTAATTTCAGACAAAGCTACTAAGAGGTAAATGAATCAGATCGATGGCTACTACTCGAGATGGAAATGTGAAAAATCTGCAGGACGTGTGTAGTACTACTACACATATTAAGTTCTCGTAACTGCAGATGCCTGATATCTAAACAGTTGCAAACATATATCCAACTTAACCAATATAAGGATAGCAAGACAGCCATATGGTATCAAACAAGGTCTGAGATCAAGTTTCAGTGAGTTAAAAAACAGATGTTGTTTTGCCATGACTTGCACTAGTCAGATCCAGGGGTGTTCAAATCATTCCCTACTCCATAGCTTTAAACCCCTTCATATTGTTCAGATGGTAAGGAAATTTCACAAGGAAGAGATACACAAATACTGATTTCACTTGTAACCTTAATTTCCTCCTTTTAGTGCTAACGACGTCAGTTGTAGCTAAGCAACCTATACAAATCTATATGTTAAGCTAGTGAGATATATCCCTTTGCCGTCAATTCTAACTGCAGTTGTTCATACAAAATATTTGAATCTACAACATTTTGAAAATTCTTAAAATGCAAGCATAGTCTATAGTTAAGTAATATACCTCTGGTGGGCATAGGGGGGAAGAGTTCTTTAATGGCAACAGCATCCAAAAGTGGACCACAAGCAGGATCCTCTTGAACACCTGGATTATGGAATATGACCTTTGCAGAATTAGAAGTAGCCCTAAAACCCCAAGCATAAGTATCACCACCATCACTACTGTAAAGTGTTTGTAGAGGCAAATCTCCTCGGGCAGGAGGAACTGATACTCTTAAAACTTCCTCTTGAGCACAAGTTCTTGAAGCGCCGAATGTAAGGGCATAAAGAGACCCTTTTTTAACTGGAATTGTTTGGGAAATTGAAGCATCGTTTCCAAGTCTTACAGCATGAACACCATGGGCTACTGCGAAATACATTCCACCGGGTTGTGGTCCACCATGGATGTACTCAACTGTCCCATTGATTTCCCATTTGGGTAGTGCGAATTTCCCTTTGAGTACTGTTTTCTTAATGTTGATTGGTTTTGGCTGTTCTTCGAAGTTGCCATTTGGTAGAAATCCTGAAGATTATTCAAAGGAATATACAATGAGCATATGAACTAAAGAGTTTCATATAAGCAACCTAGAAAATTATTAAATCTACAGTATCTCTACTGAAAACCATAAATCAAATTAAAAAATCAAGGTTATAAACTTATGAATACATCTTAAGACTAGTAGATGAATGAACCCCCATTGCACTGTTGGCCTTAGGAGAAAAAAAAATTTAAAATAAAAGAAAGAGAAAGCAGCACCAAAATGTTAAAAGGAAAGAAGGAAGTAACTGGAAATCAAAACAAAGGAGAGATCTTTACTAGCTTATGCAAAACCCAAAACTCACTAAAATAGAGCAAATCACCAAAAACAGGACTGAAATGTAAACAAAATCCAGTTCAATAGAATGAGCATTATGGAATAGACCAACTAAATATTACAAGTACACTAGATTTATTCAAAAAAAAAAAATTTGCAGACAAGAACAGTGTAACTTGGGAGTGGAAGTACAAAAACTAAACAGAGTTTGTAGAGTTACCATCAAGAAATTGAGCTGAAAATGCTTGAACACTAAAGAGTGTGAAGATTGATAATAAGAGAAGAAGATTTGAGACCGACATTCTTTCTTTTCTTTTTTGAAGTATCAGTGTATGAGATGAGAGAAAAAGAGATACCCAGGCCTTGCATTTATACTGTTTTTAGAAGAAACGGTGCAGATCATCTCTATTCCAGGAGTTGTACACTTTACCCTACATCCATTTCTTTCTTTTCTCTACACGTTTCATTTACCCTAAATGCTAATTCCGAGTTAAATGATTCTACCGTTATTCCAATTTTAATTTTTCTACTGACAATTCCCCTACCCTTTGGACCATATCCTTCGCACATGGTCATAATTGGGAGAAGTAAATATAGAGCGGTTCCTATGGTAAAATTTAAACTCAAAATTTTGTTGAGCCACGTGGATGCCCAAAGGGGTTTCTCCACTATGGTAAAGCAAGGTAAACTGAACAGATTTGGTTTTTTAGGGCCCACTAGTATTTCTTTTTAGGTTGTGTTTGATAACAGAGAAAGGAAACAATTCCATGGAAAGCGATTCCATGGAATCAATATCCTGGGGGAAGCAAGGAAAGACTTTCCATGGAATTAAGTTTAAAACATATTTTAGGCCACGTTTTTTTACAATTCAATGGATACATATTTTTGACCAAACGATGGAATACACGTTATTTCTAGAGAAAATGGGTCATTTGTCCAAAAAAATTTAAAACACGGTTCAAATGGACAAGTAAAAAAAAGTGCGGGTGAAATAGCAAAAAAAAAATAGCAAGGATGAAACTGGATTCATCCTGGCTTATACTTAAAAAATAGCAAGGATGAAACTGGATGCATCCTGTGTAAAATAAAAATAAGAAAAAAATATTTGAAAATGGACATGATGAAACTGGTTACATCCTACCTATTTTTAAATTTTTGTCCATTTAAACAATATCTTTTTAATTTTTGGCTATTTAAACAGTATCAAAACCTAAGTGTCTTTTTCACCCAGAAATTGTTGATTTTGGTCTTTTTGACCAATTTTGTGTTATTTCTATGGAAAGATGACTATTTCCATGGAATTAACTCCTATCAAACACAACCTTAATATAAAATGTTTTCACGGGCCATAAAGATAAAAAATAAAATATAATATTTAGGTGAGATAAAATAGGATTAAGTGAGATAAAATAGGATAAAGTGAGATAAAATAAGATTAAAAAGTAGTAAAGTATTCACGGATTGTACTTGGCGATAATCCAAGAGACGCGGGCATCAATGGAAATGTCGCTGGCGTTTTTGGCATGGTCGCGCGTTGGTGGCACCAACGCCCACTCTTCCTCCATCCGACGCGCGCACGTTCATCCAACTCAGTGTTCAAATCAACAAATTTGTTGATTTGAATATCCATTTTTCATATTTGTTCATTCCATAGTAGGAGCAAAATGAACAAACTCAGAGTTTGTTCGTTCCATGTATAAGATGAATTGGGTTGCAAAAGACGACCCACTCCCACATGCAGTGCCTAATCATCTATGTCTCTCTTTCTCTACACGTTCACGTACTACATCAGTTGGATTACACCGGCCAATCAATCTGAGTGCTCAACGCTAAAAGAAATTACAATTTGAAAATCTTTTTTTTTTTTTTTTTTTTTTTTTTTTTTTTTGATCTATCCGCAACCACAAACAAAGAATCCGATTGTTGTTGTATATATGAGAAACACTGTTTGCCTTTTTTTCTTCATTACTTTTGAATCCCCGCGTATCTGTTTCTTTTGAAATCATAGCTGGGAGAATGATTTGTAATGTCGACCATTAACAGATTTTAATTGTACTTAATGTTTCTGATACAACACCAACAACTATCAATTATTAATTGACTTTGATCGTAATTATTCTCCAATTTGAAATTATATAAGGAACCCTGCTAGCAGTTTCCTTCTTTTTCTCTTTTCTTCCTTAACTCTTAACCTTGCATAAGTGATAATTAGCCGCTGATTTTATCTTATGTCTTTGAAGTTTGAAAAATAATTGAGCACCGTAAACAGTGTCTCGCACTCTATTATGGGGAGTTATCCATAGATCCCTGCGACCATAGTCCTAGAAAGGCTGACGCACCCAAAGCAAACATAATATATACATTTTCAAAATTTCCAACATGAATTTGTTGCAAAATTGTTTTTCTTACCGCATTAACTTGTCAGTCAAATGCCGCAAAGTAAGTCAACAAACAAAGTTAGATGAGGAGGGCGTGGGGTGAAAACCAGAAAACTCATCTTTGCTTCCTTCAACGGGCATGTCAGTCAGATGCCACATACCTCATTACAACGAGAATCGAAACTCGAAAGACTAGAAACAAAGAATACCCATAAATCACGTTCAAGGATTTAAAATGCAGTAGCGCCTACCCCATGTAAGACTTGACTAGGAATTTTGTTCCTTTTTCCCTCTCTCTCCCTGACATACCTGAGTTATTTCCTCCCATGCATAGCATTTGTTTAAGATAATAATTTGCCCTCCACCCACATTAATAATTACAGATTCTCAAAGTTCCTTCAAATTACGGAAGAAGAATAAGTGGATTTGAATGGAAGCATTCGGGTTTTGTGGTCATGATTCGAGCATCCTTATTCAAGTAAATGCACACGGTTGCAAACGTAGAAACAAATTTGAATCAACCCATAAATGGAACACAAACGTTCAAGGATTTAAATGAACCCCATAAAATCGTAGATGGTCAAATATGAAGACTTGACTAGGAATTTTGTCATGGTTTAGGCCAATGTTGTCGAATATGGTTGGTTCAGAGATGCAAGAAAGGACTAGATGGTGGGTGACTTGTACATACCTGAGTTATTCTTCCATGTTCTTTTTCCAGTAAATTAATGTAGATGTCCTTTTAAGAATTCCATGCATATTGATGGTGATCTTAATCTCCATTTTGCAGCCCCACTAATTTATAATTTAGATACGATAGTATTGACGTGTGCCAAGCATTTTATCAAAGAAAAGACAAAAAGTATTTCTTCCATCATTAAGTCGATAGTATTGACGTATTTCTTCCATATTAACTTTCATTTAATTTTTTAATAGGCCCTCTATTTTTAAGGTTGGAAAAATTTGCAGAGGAAGAATATCCCGATTCTTCTCTTAAAACAATGATAAACCCTAATAGTTGTTTTGGGTTTATCGCTCAAAATCGACGGAAGCTGATTTCGGTTATTATTTACCAACTTATTGATTTAGATTTTCGTAGTTCTAATTTTTCTTTGCCATGAGATCTTTTAAAAAGATATAAGGATAAATTTTCATTAAAATCTAGAGCCGTGTTAATTTATTTTTCCATGGATTGGAGAAGAGAAGCTTGAAAGGATGACAATGGAAACTTGAAGAACTATACGAGAAGACTACATATCATTATCTATTTTCTTTCTTTTTTTGTTTTGTTGTCATCTTGCATTTCTTAGAACCAGTAAGTGTGCAACCACATAAACGAGGTTTCATTAATTATCTTATTATTTAGAGAATCTTGTTAAAACTGAATTTTAATGAATAACAAAGCCCTAAATCTATGATTTTTAATCTTGTAAATTGAATTCTGATCTTATATATAAATTATTGTGATTATTACTGTGATGCTATAGCTTAACAAACGGACATAGCAGCTTATATAATCTGCCACTGAGGTCATCGATCAGAATATAATCATGGGGCTTAACCGAATCTGGAAAGAAAAAGCGAGAGAAATGAGAGTATTGAAGTAGACTGCACAAAAAGTCTGAACTGTGTCAAAGAGTACGAGTATTGAAGGATGATGAAAGAGAGAGCCTTGTTAAAAATAAAGGGAACATATACGGGTGCTTAAACGAATAGATTTGAATGAATTATTAGAAAGTCAACATGGTCAGATCTAATCTAATAAGATGAACATCGGACGGATGATACCCGCGAGTTCATTTAGGCTGTCACGCGGACGCGCGCGTAATGGGAAACTGTTTCTCAGTTTGTCTTTTGGTTCTAGACATGATTTGTCGTATGTTACGACACAGGCTGATATGACTTTGTTAGGTGTCCCTTAGTATTGCCCTTCCTAAATCCCTGCTACACTGGTACTATATCTTTCTTTCTTTTTTAATCAGAAAAGAGATGATATATTAGCGAAAGAATTTACATGGGCTACCGGTGGTAGAAGGAAAGAAAAAAGAAAACAACATTATGTTATACAAACAGATTATCCCAGTCCCTGGTAATAGTGCTAGCAAATTTCAGGTGCACTCTTCTCCCTGCAGTAGCAACCCAAAGAAGAATTGAAGATTTAGCTTCATTCCCTAAGTCCTCATTTGTTTTGAAGTTGTGATTACTATCAAAGTTGCGACTGTTACGTTCCTTCCATAAAGTACATAAGATAGCAACTGGAATTATATTCCAAATGTAGTTGTCATTGGATGAGAAGATCGTAGTATGTCAGGAATGAGCTAACATCATCACAGAGCTAGAGCGAAACAGGAACTTGGCAACAATATTGACCAAACACGATGTGCGATCTTGTAATACAAAAACAAGTGATCGTGAGATTCCAGGTCATCTCCACACAATATGCAAAAGTTGTGCACGTTAATCCCTTTGTATTGTAATACATCTTTTGTATTTAGCTTGCCATAAATGAGACTCCAAACAAAAAGATTTATCTTAGGTGGTACAACTGCCCTCCAAATGAATTTATACGAAAAGTTATCTACCCCATCTGCTTCCACTAATTTTGCATAGGGAGTTTTAACCGAGAACACACCTGATGAGTGTAGTGATCATCTCTTTGTATCTGGTAAGTTTTCTAAAACTGGAGGAGTGTCTCCGATTATAATAAGTACGGCTGCAAATTCATCTACTTTTGAATTTGTGAGAGTCCGTTTGAAATCAAACTGCCAACTTTCCTTTGAAGAGATCATACCTTCCACTTTGATATTTCAATCCCGAGACAACTTGTAAAGAGTAGGTGAGACCCGGGCTAATGTGTTCTGTCCACACCAGATGTCATTCCAGAATGAAATATTCGTACCTGAATGCAAAAAGAGAGTTGACTTTGCACTGATTAAAGGAGCAGAATCTGCGATAGCACGCCAACACGACAAGCCGTAAGTTTGAGTGACTGCACCGTATCCAAAAAGAGAAATCTGACCCATATTTGTCAACTATAATCTTGTACCAAAGTTTGTTCTTCTCGGCACCAAACCTCTAACTCCATTTATCTAACACAGCTAGGTTCATAAGTCTAAGATTGCAAACACCCAATCCTCCTCTTTCTTTGATAGCACGTACCAGATCCCAATTGACTAAGTGAGAAAGCTTTGCAACCTCTTTGTATTCCCACAAGAAGTTACGAATTCTTCTCAAGAATTTTAATAACAGAAATAGGAGCCCTGAACAATGAGAAGAAATAAGTTGGTAAAGAGGATAAAATACACTTTAAAAGAGCAAGTTTACCACCCTTAGATAGGGAATATCTTCTCCAAACTGATAACCTCGCATCAAACTTCTCTATAATTGGGTCCCAAATACTTTTTGAACCAGACTTGGCACCAAGTGGCATCCCCAGGTACATAAAAGGTAAGTTATCAGTTGAACAACCAAATTCTTCAGCCCAAATTGATAAATCAATCACATCACCAACAACAATGAGTCTGGTTTTAGAAGTGTTAACCTTTAAACCAGCAATAAACTCAAAACAATGCAAGGCTTAAAACAGATTGTGTAGTTCCTCATTTTTATTATCTACAAAAAATATAGTATCATCAGCATAGTGAAGGTGATTAACAATAATATTCGAAGATGAAACTGAGAAACCACTGAACATGCCTTGATTGGATGCTCTATCCATGAATCTAGAGAAACCTTTCATTGCAATATTAAAAAGGAGAGGAGAAACCGGACATCCTTGCATGACGCCTCTTGAACTATTGAAGTTACCAAAAGAAGAACCATTTATCAGCACAAAAAAAGAAGAGGTAGAGTAACAAAATTTTAACCAATTGCGCCATTTCCTACTGAAACCCATTTGGTTTAACACGAATTCTAGATATCTCCAGTTAATTCTGTCAAAAGCCTTCCCAGGATCAATTTTACAAACAATACCCGGATTCCCAGACCTTTTTCTACAAGTTCATTGGAAATTGAGGTACCGTCAATAATTTGTCTTCCTTCAATATTATCACACTGCACTGGACATATAAGCTTAACCATTACCAATTTAAGTCTTGTTGCCAAGACTTTTGCAATAATCTTGTAAACACTAGTAAGCAAGCATATAGGTCTACAATCTTTAATAGTTTCAATGTGATCCTTTTTAGGGACAAGCGTAATGAAAGTAGAATTGTGCTTAGTATTGATCGAACCTGTGATGCAGAATTCATTCACAGTACTCATAACATCACCCTTGACGAAATGCCAACACTTCTGGAAGAACATAATAGGAAAACCATCCGGACCTAGTGCCTTGTCATTATCTAAATCCCTTATGGCATGTATAACTTCTTCTTCAGTGAAGTCAGCATCCAAAATTTCAGCCTCCATAAAAGTTATACTATCTAAATCAGGCCTAATAACTTATTCTTCCGTGAAAATGGTCTTGTAGTCTATAATATGCTCTTGAAGTTGTACTCTATCAGCTACCAAATCGCTACCGATATATAGCTGTCTAATTGTATTGTATCTTCTTCTTGCAGAACCATTACTGATAAAGAAAGAAGTATTTCTATCTCCTTCTCGTAACCATTTTGTATTATATTTGATTCTCCAAGAGGTCTCCTCCATTTTCAAATTCAGCCTTATTCTGCAATCTTGCATTAATTTCTCTTCAGAAAGGATGTTATCTTCAGTTATCCCATCAAGAGTGTGAATTTCAGAGAGAATGGAATTCAACTTTGAGTTTGTGTGGCCAAATACTTCCTTGTTCCATATTTTCAACTTCTTTTTGAGTGCTTTGAGTTTTAACCAAAGAACAGTGCTAGGTGTACCTGCAAAACAAAAAGAAAGCCACCAATCTTCCAAAAATTATAAGAAACCATCCTCCAAAAATCACATGACTTGAAACCTAAAAGGACTAGGTCCCCAAGATGGGTCTGAGTTGTCTAAAACTAGAGGGATATGATCAAAGGTAGGTCTGACTTTTGCTAACTGGGAACAAATGGGTAGTGTTGCTCGAAGGATGGAGATGTAAGAAACATGTATAATCTGCACATAACTGGGTTTGTCTGACCATTAGACCAAGTGTACCGAGCTCCTTTCAGAGGTAGGTCAATAAGATCACGCTCAATAATAAACTTATTAAAGTTCTTCATGCTGCTTGTTGGTAGGCTAGGAAATTCCTACAATATTAAACTGCAAGTATATGATGTCTACAATGTAAAGCACGGCACGTACGGATCGTTCCCACAGGGACTTGATGGATGTAAAGTTGAAACTAGAAGAAAACTAAACTGATTTGTAATAAAAAGATGTTTGTTGTGTCGATAAGACAAGAAGATTGATTGCTAAACAAAACTATGAAACTATAAACGAAACAGAGATAAAGATGCAGTGAGAGCAGGAAAAAATTAAGTGGGACACACTAGGGCAATTGAATCTACCATATAACATACACTAGATGATTTCAGTTTCCATATTATTCTTTTCCTTTATAATGGATGGCGATGAAGATGCAAGTCTGCCGCTTACCAAAGGCAATCTGAAGTTAGATATTTCGATAACAACTAAGGTATTAATCCCTAGAATTAGCTGTCTTGTGATAGTACAACTAATCACAGATTAAATGAATCAGTTTCATATGAGTTGATGCAGCAAATTACAGTTCTAACAACATAGGATGCAAGACATACAAGGTGTAAGATGTATGTTTTTCACTGCAAAGATCAAAATATCTCTATTCAATTAAGCACAAAAAGAATAATATCAAAACATGAATATCTAGCATAAAGTTAAGGGTTTCATCTATACCCTATCTAAGAAATTAGAACATACTGAAAACAGGGGACAAATAAAATTCAAATAGAGATAAAACCATTGATGTAATTGAACTCTATTCTTCTTTAAACTGGTTTCTTAAGAACACTCATAACACAAGCAAGAAATAAAAACTGAGTTCTACTTTCTTCCCTGACCCCCCTCCTCTATCTTACACAATACAACCCCCCTTTTATACACAAATTTCTACCCCAACTTTCAATCCCTCATCTCCACAGAAACAATATAATACTTGGGGGCTTTTGTTTCTCGAAACTCACCACTTTGCAAGACTCTTCCTTCCTCTACTGCTACTGCACTCATCTTCATTTGACTGATGTTGTTGCTGCTTGAATTCAGACCTAAGTGAGACTTTCTTAAACATCACAACCACCCTATTTCTGTCAATTGCACGATGTTGTTACTGATGTTTGCAGAGAGTGACAAAATCAAATCCCTAGCTTGTCAATTTCGTCGCTTTTGAACACCAAACAGCTGACCTAATCTTGTAGGAGTCAAAACCTAGGGCTTGGTTGAATCGATTACAAAGATAATCATAAAAATAAGCAAGTGGTCTGATAGGGGAAAGATGGTGATGAAAGTGTGGGTTTGATGGATTTGACATGTTAAGAAAATTGGGGAGACACAAAAGATTGTCGACTGAGATGGGAGAAGAAGAAGTTTTCTTTTCTTGTGTTCGAGAACAGGTTTGGGAAAGGTGATAGAATTGGATACTCGGGTGTGAAGCATGAAGACATTGCTTTGGTATTCAATATGGACCTTGGGATTGAGTTAATTTCCATGTATTTGAGTTTTGCGTTTCGGCCCATTGTTCTTCTTCTTGCACTTCTTGTTCACTACTGGTTCCTATCGCTTCATAAATCTGCTCGCACCCCAACTGCCTTCTCCATTGCACGTATCTCCTTAAATCCGACTTGATATCTAGCTCGACAAGGCATAACAGCTCCAATTTGTGCATATCCCATGTTCAAGCCAATCTTTTCATTCTCCTAGTATTATAGAACAAAGTCACGAAAATTTCCACACATTCGCAACAAACAAGAACTACAAAATACATAATTTTGCGTAAATGCAAGCAATAAGTGCATCAAAATGGCATAAACACCTTCAACATGATAAGAATGTATGCAATGTTAGGTGCCCATCAAATACCCCCAAACCTGCATTTTGCTCGTCCTCGAGTAAAATACAAAACCAAAAAGTCCTACCTACGCCACTGGCGCTAGACAAAATATACCCAAAAAGTTCTTATGACAAAATATAAGCTCAGATTCCATGAAATGTCACATGTGCAATTCAGTTTTAGCTCACAGCAACTGGATATGTCAGTCTAGCTTTCAAAGGCACAATTCTAGCACTGAAACAACTATAGACATATGATAAGAGTGTAAAGTGTATCTACACATGTTTATAGAATGACCAGAAGTTATGACTGCCAATCGTTAAGAGATAGTTTTTAGGCTAAGAACTGAATTCAAAGCCAAGCTAGTTGTCCGGCTTTACGAGAATTGTGAATGTTCAGCTAAGGGTTGGTGATATTTCAGTTTAACCGCGTTGTACATCGATGGCTACACCCTCCATTGCTTTATTACACGACACATAACAAAACAAAACATTGATTGCATATTTACATAGACTACTCTCTCATTTTAAGGCAAGAGAGAAAACATTAACTTTTTATAATAACAGACAATGGATGATTCTTTTCTTTTCTTATAGATGATTCTTTCATACAGATGATTTTTTTTTATATTTTTTTTCTAAAATGTTAACCATTCACAAGATTCAAACATATCAAATTGCTACAGATTAAGTTCATGTGATATCTACTCAATACCCCCAAACCTATGTTAAACAATGTCCTCAATGTTTCTATGGATACACAAATTATAACAAGTCATGAAGTTCATGAAAATAAAGAAAGGTTAGAGAGTACCGGATCCAAAAAGTGTTGCCAAACCAGAGACAGTAGAGTATGTCCAAAGCAAACAGCAGGGTAGATATCACAACAGCAAAGATTATATACAACAAAAGCTAATCTAGTAAACTGAAAACAAAAGAAAGCAAGGAGAGACAACGGAATTCTAAACCTGTGGTATGTACAAGGGGTGAACTAGTTCAGTCCACATAGATGGGATCTTCCAGATCGGTTGTTTCAATTTCAGGTGGAATTGGTTCAAGGAATGGCTTCAATCTTTGCCCATTGACCTTGAAGACGTTCTTTGTTGCTACGTCTTCGAGTTCTACAACTCCATGAGGAAATATTTTTCTCACCAAGAACGGGCATGTCCATCTAGAACGCAATTTACCTGGAAAAAGATGCAAACGTGAGTTGTACAACAGAACTTTTTGGCCAGGTGTGAATGATTTGCGCAAAATACGCTTGTCATGGAACACCTTCATTTTATCTTTGTACATCTTTGCACTGTCATAAGCATCATTCCTCAGTTCCTCCAATTCATTCAGTTGGAGTTTACTTCGAGTACCTGCCTTATCAAGAGAAAAGTTAAGTTTCTTTATAGCCCAATATGCACGATGTTCTAATTCAACAGGTAAATGACAATGCTTTTCGTACACAAGTCTGTAAGGAGACATGCCAATAGGAGTTTTATATGTTGTTCGATAAGCCCATAAAGCATCATTCAATCTCAAAGACCAATCTTTTGTAGACGGGTTAACCGTCTTTTCAAGAATGTGCTTAATCTCCCTATTTGAAACCTCTACTTGGCCGCTGGTTTGTGGATGGTACGGGGTTGCAACCTTATGAGTTATTCCATACTTGCGAACCAATGACTCAAAAGACCTATTGCAAAAGTGTGAACCACCATCACTGATTATAGCTCTAGGAGTGCCAAAACGAGAGAATATGTATTCGTTTAAGAACGAAAGAACCACCTTGTGGTCAATTGTTTTGGTCGCAATTGCTTCTACCCACTTAGAAACATAATCAACGGCAACAAGGATATACAATTTACCTTCAGAATTAGGAAATGGTCCCATGAAGTCAATTCCCCACACATCAAACAGTTCAACAATCAGAATACGGTGCAACGGCATCATGTTTCTCTTGGAAATACTTCCTAGTTTCTGACAACGTTCACAAGTAATACAATAAGCATGGCAGTCTTTAAACAACGATGGCCAATAAAACCCACTCTGCAAGACCTTTGCAGCAGTTTTCTTGGCACTGAAATGGCCTCCACATGCTTGGTCATGACAAAAAGATATCACATCTTTTTGTTCACTGTTGGGGACACATCTCCTAATGATTTGGTCCGGGCAGTAGTTAAACAGGTATGGGTCATCCCAAAAGAAGTATTTAACTTCAGCCAAGAACTTAGAACGGTCTTGTCTAGACCAATGCAAAGGCATTCTTCCCGTAACAAGATAGTTCACAATGTCAGCAAACCAAGGAAACTCAGATACAAGCATTAATTGTTCATCGGGAAAAGACTCTCTAATAAGCAATGAATCATCAAAAGACTCAACATTTAGTCTAGAAAAATGATCAGCAACAACATTTTCCGAACCTCTCTTATCTCGAATTTCGAGATCAAATTCCTGCAATAATAATATCCATCGGATGAGACAAGCTTTAGCATCTTTCTTAGAAAGAAGAAATTTTAGAGCAGCATGATCAGTGTATATGATGACTTTAGATCCTATCAAGTATGACCTAAATTTATCCAATGCGAAAACAACAGCAAGCAATTCTTTCTCAGTAGTTGAGTAGTTAAGTTGAGCATCATTAAGAGTTTTGCTAGCATAGCATATCACATATGGAAGTCTATCGACACGCTGTCCTAAAACAGCACCAACAGCAAAATCAAATGCGTCACACATGATTTCAAATGGCAATTTCCAGTCAGGTGGTCGGACTATAGGGGCTGAAATTAGGAGAGTTTTGAGTTCTTCCCATGCACGCAAACAAGCATCAACAAAAACAAAAGCAACATCTTTACCAAGTATATTACAAAGTGGTCTAGAGATTTTACTGAAGTCTTTAATGAACCTACCTAGAAATTATCTAACCTCCCTCACAGAGCGAGGTTGCGGCAAGTGCTGAATAAGGTCAACTTTAGCTTTGTCGACTTCAATGCCTTTATCAGAGATGATATGTCCTAGAACTATGCCCGAGTCTACCATGAAATGACACTTTTCCCAATTCAACACCAGATTCTTATCTTTACATCTAATCAGCACAAGAGTGAGATGTCTCAAACATTCATCAAAAGAAGATCCAAACACAGAGAAATCATCCATAAAAATCTCAAGGAAATCATCTATCATGTCATAAAAAATGCTCATCATACAACGTTGAAATGTGGCGGGTGCATTACACAACCCAAAGGGCGTGCGACGATAAGCAAATGTACCATAAGTGCATGTAAATGTAGTCTTTTCTTGGTCCTCGGGTACTATGTGAATCTGGTTGTAACCAGAATAGCCGTCCAAGAAACAATAATAACTATGCCCAGATAACTTTTCTAACATTTGATCTATGAAAGGGAGAGGGAAATGATCTTTTCTTGTAACTGCATTCAACTTCCTATAATCAATGCAAACTCGCCACCCTGTGGTCACTCGAGTAGGAACTAACTCATCTTTATCAGTTTGAACAACAGTAATTCCTCACTTTTTTGGCACAACCTGAATGGGACTAACCCATTTGCTATCTGAAATCGGGTATATGATACCCGCATCAAGAATCTTAAGGAT
Source organism: Papaver armeniacum (assembly GCA_023531295.1). Classification (NCBI taxonomy): domain Eukaryota; kingdom Viridiplantae; phylum Streptophyta; class Magnoliopsida; order Ranunculales; family Papaveraceae; genus Papaver; species Papaver armeniacum. The sequence goes on from JAJJWW010017787.1 coordinate 60,066, forward strand.
CTCACCTCTAATAACTTCTTTCATGTTAGGATTTAGTCGCCTTTGCATTTCCCTAGATGTTTTAGCATTATCTTCAAGGTTTATGTGATGCATACAAACTGTGGGGCTAATACCCTTAATATCTGAGATTGTCCACCCTAATGCTTCTTTATGCTCTCTAAGTACTTCTAAAAGCTTACTCTCCTGTTCTACAGCTAAAGCAAATGAAATGATTACATGCAAAGTATTAGAAGAACCCAAAAATGCGTATTTGAGAGTATCAGGCAATGGTTTCAGTTCGAGCTTTGGTGGCTCAACAAGAGATGGGACAGACTTGGATTCAGAGAGTGGAAGTGGCTCCACTCTAGCTTTCCATTTAGTCGTGTCCATGAGGGGTGCAGATTTAAGCAAAGAATTCACTTCACTTATGTATTCATCATCAAACAAATCCAAGTTGAAATTATTTAAGCAAGCATGCAAAGGATCAACAGACATGTTACTAGACAACGAGTCTTGAACCAAACTTTCAATCATGTTGATTTCATGCACATCATCATCATCATTAAGATCTAAATGTTGCTGGCTAGCATTAAAAACATTCAACTCCACAGTCATGTTACCAAATGACAACTTCAACACTCCATTACGACAATTGATAATTGCATTGGGACGTCAATATTGGCCAAGAAAGGACGTCCTAAAATGATAAGAATGTGAAAGGGGTTTTGCACAGTGCAGGTTTGCAAAGTGAGTATACAATACAATGAAATCCACAGGAAATAGAATTTATCAACCTTGATTAAAACGTCCTCAACCACACCACGTGGCACTTTGACGGATCTGTCCGCCAATTGTAGAGTTATAGGTGTTGCTTTTAACTCTCCAAGACCTAACTGCACATATACCGAATATGGCGGTAGGTTCACACTAGCCCCTAAGTCTAGTAACGCCTTATTAACCGTATGGTCACCTATCTTGCATGAGATTGTTGGACAACATGGGTCTCTAAACTTAGGTGGAGTCTTGTTTTGAATAATAGAACTTACCTGTTCAGCGAGAAAGGCACGCTTGTGCACATTAAGCTTTCGCTTTTGTGTGCACAAGTCCTTGAGGAATTTCGCATAAGAAGGAATCTGCTTAATTGCTTCGAGAAATGGAATGTTAATATTGACTCGCCTGAACAATTCCAATATCTCGTGATACTGCGATCCATTCTTTTGCTGCTCCAACCTTTGAGGGAAAGGAGCTACAGGCGCATTTGACTGGCATTTAAACATTAACATCATCGAGATTTTTTTAGGTCTAGGTACATGCTCAGATTGATTTTCAACAACCGGGTGTATCGTGCAATTGTGACTTAGACACGAGACTCACTCTTTTTGAGGCATGCTTACATTGTTATCAATGACTTTACCACTACGAAGAGTGGTAACAACATGTGATCTCATTACAAGTAGACGTACTTGATCGAAATGTGCCTTTTGGGTTTTGTTCAGTGACTTGGAAACTTACCCTTTTCCCTGTCATTAAGAGCATCACAGATCTGACCCATCTTAAGTTCTAGACTTATGAAACGTTGGTCAGTGGACTTTTGATTTTGCAAAAGATTTTGGGTCAACATACCGACACTTTCTTCAATGCTGGATAATTTCTTTTCAGAAGGATGTTGTGTGTATGATTGTATCTGAGGGTTTCTAGGATATGAATATCCTTGTGTGTTACCTGATGCATTCCCTTGTATAGGGCCCTTGGACCATGAAAAGTTAGGGTGGTTCCTCCACCCTGGGTTGTAGGTCTGTGAATAAGGGTTATGTTCTTGCTTTTGATACAGAACATGGGCTTGTTCAGGTATGAACTCTTGAAATACATGCAATTGTGGACAATTATCAACAAGATGATCAGAACTATTACATGCAGCACAAATACACATCTCAACTTGGTTACAAGAAGTGGAAGCAGCAGATTTTATATTTTTCTCCAGTTCTAAAGCCTCAACTCTTCTAGCCAGTGATGCTATTTTAGCATTACCCTCAAAGGCAGACTCCATATTATGGACACTACCCCTGTTGGTTATCATCCTAGGTTCTCTAACAGACTCCCATTGCTGAGTTTTCTCGGCAACTTCATGTAGAAAGGTCCATGACTCGTCAGCTCTTTTATTTGTGAACTCACCATTGCACATTGCTTCAACCATGGATCGAGTGGCGAAATCCAACCCTTCATATAGAATTGTTGAGAGTCTCCACTGTTCGAAACCATGGTGGGGACATTGAAGTAACAAATCATTGAATCTTTCTAAGTACTTGGACAATGTCTCACCATCCATTTGAACAAAACTATTGATATTCTGACGAATGGTGGCTGTCTTGTGATTTGGGAAGAACTTTTTGAAAAATTCTTTCGTAAGATCATTCCAAGTTCTAATGGACTGAGGCCGCAAAGCATATAGCCAGGATTTGGCTTTTTCCTTCAAAGAAAAAGGAAACAAACGCAATTTTAGGGACTCTTCTGTCAACTGATTGAATATGAGAGTCCCACAGATTTCCTCAAATTCTCTCACGTGGTGGTAATGGTTTTTAGCATCAACCCCTCGAAACACAGGGATCATATGGATCGTGCTCGCCTTTAACTCAAAATGACCAGCAGTTTCTGGTAAAACAATACAAGAGGGATGGCTTGTCCTCGTAGGGTACATGTAATCTTTGAGACTGCGGGGTTGGACTATCTCTTCACCCATTGTCTCAGGTTGGTCAGGTCTTTCTACGTTAGAAACAGGGATTTCAACTACGTCCTCTCGATGAATTCTAACTAGACGATTGGTCTGGTCTCGAAAAGTCACAATCATAGCCTAACAGACATACCATTCAACATGTTAAACACCCAGTTAACTAGACAAATCACGATTCAGGGAGACAAGGATTTAAGAAGATGAATGCACACAGACACAATGTTATGAAAAATCACAGAATAACAACTCAAGGGAGCAAAGATACTACTCAAATATCACAGGATCATACACAAAGATGTTATATGTTGTAGGGGTTTGACAGTGGATAGCAGTAGTTCAGTTTGCATGCAAGATGGTGTATCATTCAAGATAAGAATATTAAAGTTGAGGCACGATACCGCCGGTATAAGACCAGGTTTAGGCACAACCAACAGGTTGTCTCGCTCTTCTTTCTTCTCTTCCTTAGTTTGAACAGCAGCACCACAGGTACCTGGATACTTAAAAGAGAATATTAGTAAAGAGAATTGTGTAGGTAAAGCAATGATAAGGAGTATCGATATTTAGTACAAACAACTGAGAGGAATCTACAGCATGACAATGATTTTGAATTATTCTGCTGAATAGTTAACACATATGCAAACTAAACCTCAGAATGCATTAGATACAGATTAAACTGACTCGATCAGATATAAGACAATGATAGTACTTAAAAAGATGAAAAGATGAAGACTTAAGTAACACCTACTACCATGCAAGAATTAGTCAGCACAATGAGAAGTGCAAAAAAGTTCAGGATGGATATTGCAATTGCAGTTTAGATGGGGACAAATCAGGTTTGCAGATTCAATGTTCAAGTACACCAAGTGATGCGTGTCGTAACCACAACAAATTAGTGAATATTTTTCCACTCAATTAACAAGTAATATGGTGGTAGTTAAGTTCGTTCCCACGAGGAGCAAGAGTTTTTAGTTGTTTAATTGTCACAAAAAGGGGGGTTTATAAAGCAAAAGAAAATAAACAAAGCAATTCAAAGATAAAGTTGAAATCAATAAGAGAGACAAGACCAAGGAATCCTTCTTCGTTGCAAAACAATGAATCAAGTTATGTTTTTCATCCACATGTTATTAGTCACAGATTATCACCAACCGTAGGTAAAGCATCTAGATCAGTGCTAAACCCCTAAATCCCTTGTATCACCGGATACGGAAGTTCTCGACTACCGGATTCTATTTACCAAACCACCTAGTAGTAGATCACTCAAGATGTAATTTAAATAAACGCATTAAGCTTTATGAACTTATTAGGTTGATATTAGTAGTTAGACTCTTAGATCAAGGTCTACTTGCTAACGTTGTTTTCACACACAATTGCTCCACGGAATCCCTCCGCAAGGTCTCGTGTTTGCTACTTGTGTAAAGAGTCAAGAAACGATTACTTATCCCCTAACTTTCACTAGCTTTAGATCAAATTAACAAATCAATTTAGCGTGCACTCTGAACAATCGATCAATCAACCATGAATGTATAAACATTCATATTAGTAAAAACAAACGATAATCATGTGAAAAACTTCAAGATAGAATTGAAAACAAAACTCAAATCATATGTTAAGAACTAGGAATTCATCCTCAATCAATAATAAAATTAGCTACTCATGTTAAGGAGTTCACACAAAGAATAAAGAAAAGAGAAGTGTTGTGTGTGTAAAAAGGTGTGTAGAAGTTTTTTTTGTATAGAAAAGTAGAGAACTTCTCTATTTATAGGCTTCAATTTCCTTGCAATCCTCTTAGGAATAGAATCCCTTTCCCTTTTGCAATTCAATTTCCAAGTTCAAGTCTTTCTCAAATCTTCCATCCTCTCTTTCCAAATTTGAGACAAATTCTCCATCCAATTCCAAATCCAAGTCTTCACACCCAATGAGAAAAACTCACACAAAAATCTGTTATTTTGGTCGCCGGATGAAACGTCGCCGGAATAGTGCTGCTGGTCGCCAGAATCTTCATCCCCGCAGATGGAATATTCCGTCAAGGATCTGTTATTCTTAACTGTCAAACTAACGGTCAAACCGTTAGTCGGTGGTCAAGGAAGTGGGTATTTGGACACCGAGTTAGCATCTTACTCGGTCTTACCGGGTCTTACTCGGTGAGTTGGATCGGTTTCGGCAGTACGAGTTGACTCGCGGAAGAGAAATGGGCAGCGAGTTACGTTTGTTTACACAACTTTCTCAGGCCAAGTTCAGGCCGATCTGTCTTAAATACCTGCATCAATCCTACCATACATTCATCTATAACCCTTTTTTAACACAACCCAATCTTGATAATCAGCAACAAAGCTTCAAATCCTTCAATTGCAGCTTCATTCTTCATTACAGACTTCAAACTCCATTAACCATTGCATCAACACTTCTTCCTGTGTCCAAGAATCAACAACAACATCTCCTTTATATCTGTAATCTTGCTCATGACAAACCCATTTTAACATCATCTCTTCCCTGTATAGCATTACAGCTCAAGAACGAGCTTAATTTCTCATTCGAATCTTCATCACAACTACAAAACTTGAGTCATAACCAAAGACCCATCTCCTCTCCAGCATCAGGTTCATCCCATTAACATCAACTTTCGATTTGATTCATACACAGAACCCTATCCAACAACCGCCTAATCTTGGCCACAATCCCATACTTGGTTCAATTTCTCTTCTTCTTGTTCTCGATCTGTGCTGTGTTCAAATTCGATCTGTTCCCCTTTCCTTCTCTTATACTCACAGTACTCCTCATAATTGATAAAGCACTACCCATTTGATTTCTTCTCAATTACAACAAATCCTGTCAATTTCCTTCTTTGATTTCTCAAAACCAATTCCTGTAATTCACTATTTATCGATCTAACCCTTTATAGCAGCGAACCAACCCCTGTTACTTCTCTGCTTCATTCAATTTATCTTCACCATCTGAATCTCAAAAACCCATTCTTCCTTCTCACTGAAATCAACACAAACTCGGATCGAGTTTACCCATTTTCTTATGAAGATCAAACCTAACATCCTCCTTCAGATATAACATCAGAAGCAACAACCATTTCTGAGATCTCAAATTCCATCTAAGTTTCATCCTCCCTGACTTCATCCATGTTCGACAGTAGCATTAATTAAACCCCTTATTCCATTTTTGATATTCTTCTCTTTTAATTCTTCAACGGTGCCTTCAATCCGTCTCTCAATTTCTGGGAATTAATAGCAGAAACGGCTGCTTTTCTCACCTATTTCTTGTTCTTTCTTTCAGATGCAAATAATGATTGAGAGGAGATATTTCTCAATTTAGGGTTGGACGGATACTTACACCCTTTGATAAATTATAAGGGATACCCTGGATGACAGCCCCTTAACTGGTAGGATTATAAAGATGCCTACAATTGTAAACTACAAGTGCACAGTGTCGACAAGCAACACAGGGCAAGCACAGGTCGATCCACAGAGACTTGGAGGGTGTAACGTTGAAGCTTATGGTCTTACTAAATTGATTCTTAATGAGAGGTAACACACAAGGGGGTTTTGTTTTGGGTCGATACGACAAGATATAGCAGTGATTGTAAAGTAAAATGCAAAACAGTTTGTAAACAAAGGCTAGAGAGTTACTAGGGTGATTGAATTCACCTCATAATCCTATGCTAAGGCAGTACAAATTCAAGTTATGTTCTTATTTCTTCCCAATGAAGATTCTAAAGAATGAGTTATCAACTAATCTCACTAATTCCCCCATAGTATCAACCGTCTTCTTACAGTACAATTGATCACAGGTTCCTTGGTCAATTTGTTAAGCATCATTCCTATCTTATTAAGCACATATCTTCTTCCATGGAAGTCTCAAATGGAGAATTTATTAACCACTATTACTAATTCTCCCCTAGTATTGGCTGTCTTCTTACAGTACAACCAATCACAGGATAATTTGATCAACTAGCTAACTATTACTCCTATCTCAATTAAGCACAGCAAGAACAACAACATGAATATGAATTAACTCAACATATTATTAAGGGTTTCATCTACACCCTAGCAAAGTTGTTTATAACATAATACAAGATGAAATTAAACCTAATTTACTACTGCAAGTTGCACCGGCTACTCAGGGCTTAAGTTTTTACATACACTCGCCTTTTCCATTTATACATAATTTTCACTCAAAGTGTTTCAATTCAACAAACCAAGAGAGACCCACTCACCAAAACATCTGAATTGATTGTCCCCTCTGCTAATTCGGCTCTGCAACTTCATTAATTTGATGTTTCCCCCACTGTTGAAGAAACCCTAACTCTATCTATCTCAAACCTAGCTTCTAGGGTTGAAGAAGCTATGAAGGAGATAGAGAGAAACTAGGAGGTGGTGAAGGAGGTTGTGCTGGTGGTTTATCAGAGGCGGTCGGAGATGGAGGTGATTGATGACTCTGCAAAATTGGTCGGAGGAAGAAGAACTGAGCTGCTGGTTTTTGTGTCGAGGGGGAAAGAAGAGATGGAGAGGAATGTTTGGCTTGGTTGGTTGGGGTAAAGGGGACAGGCGGCTAGGGTGTTAGGCAGGCGCATCAAATGTTGATGCACGGGTTGAAGAAACCGTTGGATGCTCAGCTACATCAAATCTAACGGCTCAAGATAGAGGCGGGCTTGGATTCGGATCTTGGGTAGCTTAAGCCCATGTATTTGTAAACGGGTTGCAACTGATGCGCAAGCGGGCTGCAACTTCTCTTCCATAGTCGCTAGTCTCCAATTTTCTGCTCTTTTGTCTCCTCAATTCATCCAAGCTTTATTTAGTACCTAAAAACACAAAATTAATTAGTACAAGTACTTATTCTTGAAAACACAGAAAATACAGAATTTGGGATAATATATGATTTTAAAGCACAAAAGATGAGTTAAATGCCAATAAAAAGGTGTAGAAATATGCAATATTTGGCACTCATCAAATACCCCCAAACCTCGAATTTTACTTGTCCTCAAGTGAAACAGAAATTAAGAAATCCAAACTATACCACCTGTCGCTGGTCTCTCGAATGCATTTAGCGTATGCACTAAGCCTTTAAACCCCTAGGTATCCCTAGTGGACGAGTTGTAGTCTCGTGAGGGTTTACCAGAGGTGTACCCACAAAACCTTCTCCAACTTCAGAGCGTAAAAGAGTCTCAAGCATCCAAGGAGCTATGAGGACATAGAGTTTCTGCATGCTAGTAACATGAAGTTAGAACTACCAAAGAACGCATTCTCATCCTTAAGAGTTGAGCGAGAAATAACCATACCATATGAAAGAATTCGGGTTCGAGCGTGATCACAAGCCTCGACTTCTGCCTCACTAATAGGGTTTTATGATAATTGCACTCAAAAAGATCGCTTTTCTAGTCTCTCATGTGTGCAGGCAGGAATAAAGAGAGAAATCCTGCACACGTTGATGGTGAGAAGGATAACCTTCCGAAATAATTTACGGAGACTCCATAGAATTGTGGACAAAAAGAATCTTTTTCGATGATCTCTAAGAAAGGAAATCAACCATTAGCAAGGATGGGAGTACTCACTTACCTTCACATCCGATCGGCAATCAACACCACTCTCACAAGAACCATAGAAATGTCTTCAATCTTCGGTCTTCAACTGTTGATGATGAACTTCTGAACTTCGCAAAAACTTGACAATTTGTAACTTTTCTCTTCAATTTCCTTGTTGCTTAGAATTTTCTTCTTGAATTCTTCTTCTTTACCATGGTGGTATCAAAACTAGACTAAGAAAATAAACTACATTTTTTTTTTTTTTTTTTTTTTTTTTTTTTTTTTTGAATAACTCATGAAATGAAAATAACAACAAAAACAATGAAACTACTAACTCCATGGATGAAGGACTTTATCACTCAATTCTTCACAACTTGTATTGTCTTGATTTCATAAACTTCACTAATTCTCATCTTATTTTCTTTTCTTTGAATTGTTGCATGTAAACCTTGGACTATTTCAACTTTTCTTCAAATATTCTGATGTTGCTCTGCTTGTTGATGATGATGTGTTTCTATGATATCTGTTGATGTTGTCGAGAGGGAGAGAGTGTGGTGTTAACTGCTAATCAAACTACAAGAAGGAGTTTTCATCTTTAGACGTCAACCTCATGATTGACAAAATTAGCACTCAAGAGATCAAAAATAGTGCTGAAAGTGGTGCGAAGTTGGGTAGCTCACCATTCCTACTCGGAATTGACGTACGGTGACACACACTCTAACAGAACTTTTTAGATAGTCACAAAAAATGAAGGTCGGTGCCTCGCTTGATGTAAAAATGGGTAGTCTCCACTATGGGTGATCGCAATTCTACTACCAAATATCTTTGCAGCACCTAATTCGCCCTCTGGCATGGTTAAATCCAACTTTAACGCTCTAATCAACTAAGAAACCCGATTGTGTTCTCCAGTACTTTCAATTTCAGTTATTTCGGTCAGACTCTCTATGTAAACATAGCTAGAAGCATGCTAGTGACTCTAAGATCTCTAAAAGTTGGAGGTTTTTATGTACATATTTACAAAGAGTTTTTTGATTTTTTGATTTTTTGATTTTTTTTTTGATTAAAAGACTAAAAACTCTATATGCAAAACACACCCCCAAACCTAAATCTAACATTGTCCTCAATGTGTCAACAGATGATAAGAATTTAAACAATCACATACCATGAGAACTATGCTGATAAGAGAAAGGGGAAGAGATTACGGGTATGTCGGCAAAAGCAAGATTAGAGCTTCATTAGTCAAGGCTAGAATCCAACATTCTCAGCTGAGATCATATTGGATTAGCACAATATGTACAAAAGAAGACTCAACCGATTCAAGATAGATGATGTAACATTACCTACCGGATTATATACAAGAAAAATTCACCATACACAACCCAAAAGAAGATATGCAGAAACATCAACAGCCTTACACATATATAACATGAGAGTGCAAGTAAGACTGCATATGTGAACGAGTTACCCCCTGTTGATGGTGGATTTTCATTTAAGGTTAAAATTGTAAAAAACCAAAAAAATTATGCGCTAACATCTTGTAAAAGATAAAGCCATTAATAAGTGTTGAATACTTCTTCACTTTACTAATTCACCTAGAATGGAGCATGTGGCAACAATCCCATTATGTGAATTAAATACATGAAATTCATCCAGGTTGGAGCATGTAGCAACAATCCCATATACCCTGTGAATTTATAGCATTATTATTAATGCGTGAGCAGCCTTGTATTTCCTGTACTCATTATCAGTGCGGCATGACGACTGAGTGTTGCTCTCCACTGAGCAACACGAACCTCCAAGCATTATAATGAAAGCATGTACGAAATACCCGTACAGGCTGCAACTCTCGGTGTGTTATACTAGCCCAATTGAGAACTCTCGGTGTGTTATACTAGCCCGATTGAGCATCCGGACTGTCCGTATCAGTCTGGATATGATCTCGTTCTCGGTGTGTTATACTAGCCCGATGAAGAAGACGAAGTAAAAGAAAAAGAAACACTTTCATAAGGAACTCCTCCTCAAATAGGCAGGAAAAGGGTAACCGGATAGCATTAAATGTGCCGGTAAAAAGGGGGAAATTTTAGACACGTGTAAGCAGTCATCCCTAATCCACGGAATCTTGTCGGCAAAAATTGATGAAAAACAAACGATTGCGGCATTTCAGAATACTGGTTCTCATGACATTATCTTCTTCGTAGAGAAGACATGAGAAGAGGCAAGATGTAGGATCAGAATATCACGACATCAATTCCTCGCGAGATCAATAAACGACAGCATTGCGAAGGTATCGCAGATGAGTAATATAAATGACACAATGAATGACGACAGCCAAAATACGAGAAAGATATGAAGACCTAGCGAGATCTAGGAGAACTGCGAGATTATATATTTGTACACTTGCGATATTTCGCAAGTCATTCCCGAAAATAAATGACAGCTTAGTTGTCATCCACTATGTACTACCCTATATAAAGAGTTGAACAAGTATGTTGAAAGGGAGATCTTTTTCGAGTGTTGGGCAAGTCATTAAGAGAGAGAAAGTTTAGAGTGATTGTAATTCTTTAACTGGTTTCCATTTCATCTTGTAAGCATTTAAGAGTATAATCAATAAAAGTTACAATTACTTATCCTAAAAATGATTTGATTGTATAGATTCTTGTGAGGGGTGTAGTGTAGGATTTCCTGCAACTACAACGCGCGTCCAAACTAGCGTGGTCACACTTCCCAAACTGCAAACTGATCTCGACCACTCAACTTCACCGGACGATTTGAGTGGCTTAGATCATGTTTTCATGGGACAGTCAGGTATAGGCGTGAACATCAACCTACCAACTACACTCCAGACCGATCGGCCAAAACCGACCAAGAGTTGGTTGTCTTGGAACGCGCGCCTAAAAAATGGTATGATGTGCGGCTCTTGCGGCACCTGTTTTCTGTCACAAATTGATCTCAACCACTCAACTTCACCGGACGAATTGAGTGGCCCAGATCATACTTTCGTGAGGTAATGGGGTATAGGCGCCTACACCGTCATGCCGTCTACACGCATGTACGATCGGCCTGGCCAAAATCGTATCCCAAGCTTGAATTCGACCAGGCCAAAGAGGGATGCTTGCGCACCTCCTCTAAAACCCTAATTTCATCAACGGTCGCAGATGAGTGTCTCAAAGATCATCTCGTCCGTCCAACTTCACTCAACTTGGTTATACAACCCCGGTCGAGTTAATTGGTCAAGAAGGCGTCTTGGTAATCACCACCCATCACTTTACCACACCATGATGCAGTATCTGCATAAAATACACACGATACTTCACAAGTATCGACCTCCTGAATAACGACAGTTATTCAATTTAGCATTACATGCTACTTTCTGTGGGTTCCACGATCCACATACTCGAGACATCAATCATGTCACAAACTGGGGGATACATACTTGGGGTATTGGTCTGGCGGTTTACAGCGTGCAGCGCGCAATGCGCCATCACAAGAATGTGTCAGGAAGTCATGGACGGTTAGTGATGATGGGAGAAGTGGGCAAGACTGGTCGTGTGACACTAACACACGACTCCACTACTCAATCACTCCACTTTCTCCACTTCCCACGAGATACGAAGGTTAGGCTAAAATACTTGTATAAATAGGTTCTCCTACCTATTTTCCAAAGACACAGGAAAAACAAGACAAGTCCAGACAATAGAGGCAAGTGTTGATACAATCGTATTCAAACATCGGAACTGATAGCTTACACCCTGCAAGCCAGTTCAGCTTTCTGATACAAGTCATTCATAGCCAACACCTTCACATTCTCAATACCTTCTTCGCTTCCCTCCCTAAGATCAACCCCATCTCCTTTACTTTGTGACCGAAACAAGTCTGGAACGACCATTTCTTGGTTTAGGCCGGACTTGCACAGATTGATCTCTCGAATCTACAAGCACTCACCGCGCAGTGCATTTGTTTAAGGTTCAGACTCATTTCTCATCCACACACCCCAAATTACCAAAACCGGCAGAAATAGTTTTCACCCATAAACACCCCCAAACCAAAACTTGTCAACAGATGTGTTTTTGAGCACAAAATCTTGTAATTTTAGAGGTACATCATGCACAAGGTCTAGCTCAAATTGGACTTTGTTAGGGACGGGAAGAAAAACATCAACGCATTCCAACTGTGGCTCTTCAAGGGTATTATATTTAGCAGAAAAGTAGTCCAAAAGGACTTAAGAAGCACACATCTCCAGGCCTAGACTAGGAATTCTCAAAGAAGTTGGTTTCAAAATCTTGTTACATACCAAATCTAAGCAAGGTGCAAGGCCATCAGACTGTGACATGGGAAGGGAGCTAGACACGTCTAAGTTACATTCATTTTTAAGTTCAAAAGTGTCACTGCACAACCTAGTATCTTCCCAGTCGGAAACAAGTAACGAAGTATCATGCTCAAAGTCAGTGAACAAATTAACAAGCCCCAATTCAGAATCATCATCATCAAAAGATTTATTCTCATGCATAGACAGACCAGGAGAAACATTATGTTGTGACCTACGCAGGGAATTAGACATATCGAAATTATTTTCATGCATAGAATTATTGATGTCTACAGAAAGTTCAGCCTTCCCTAAGTCACAAACAAGTTGTGTAGCATGCTCACTTTCGATGAACAATTGTTCAAACCCCAATTCAAAATCAGCATCACATGTATTTATAGATTGAACATTAGAAGAAGCATCATGCATAAGGGTCGCAGCAGAGAAAACTAATGTCTCTGAACCCGAAGGTTTGATCACAGAATTTTCAGAATAAGCATGCTCTTCCAACATATCATCATCATCATCATAGCAAGAATGCAATTCCCTATTCAAAATCATAGTGTCTCTAGTCCACTCATTTACCTCTAGATTAGGTTCATTGTCAACATTAGTAGCCTGACTATGAACATAAACACTATTTTCAAAATTTACCTCATTAGGAACAACAAACACCCTATCATGAAATTCCTTCATTTCTTCACTTTGTAAATGAATCAGGTTCATTTTAAGAATCATATTAAGTTGTTCAATGGAAGGAGAGTCTTCACTAGTGGGTATTCTCATTTCACATGGATATTCAATACATGGTTGTGTATGAGGTTCACTATCGAATGGGCATTCAGATGTGTTGCTATATGGATGATCATGCAATGCTTTTAATTCAAATCTAGAATTATTTTGCTCAATGAGTTTGATATTCTCCATCACAGATTGCATACAAGAGTTCATTGGAGTACAAAATTGTTCAACCTCCCCTGGAAGTGGATGATACATGTGCGAATAATAACTAGGGTATGTGTATTCAGGCTCAGGACCCTGAGAAGGTTCATAATAATCCCTAAAATTATTAACATCATGGTATGTGGGGGGTTCATAATGTGAAGCATGCCCGTAAGCAAGTTCTCTAATTGATTTTTGCGATGATTTCTCATCCCTAACCCCATTCCAAAATCCTGACATGCCAGGAAATCAATTTGAACTCAAAAAGAAACAATCATAGCATATCACACATCAAGCATGTTATAGCACTCAAACAGCCAACGATTTCTCAAAACAGGAAGCTAAGCTCATATGAATCAAAAGCTAGTTTTCGTAATTGTGCATATAGATTCAAAATGTTGCACTGATCGGTCAAGGTGCAATTGCACAACTTAGAAGGTAGCAACCGGTTGGGGTTGTGTATGCAGACTCAAAAGTATGTTTTTAATTCAAATAGCGGAGAGAACACAAATGATTCAAGCGAGTAACATGCTCTCAAATATCACAGAATCATACCTGTGTACACAGATTGAAAATGTTATACTACTTAGACAAGTAGTAATGCACAGAGCACAGAAAAGCTTAAGATTTCAGCAAGCAACGATTTTATTCAAGTGTCACAGAATCAAGCAAAAATTCCAGATGTTGCAGGATTGAGCAATACTCAGCAAGGTAGCTAGTTTATCATGCATTCATGACAATAAGTTTAAGAACATCAGTCAACATGTTATGGGTGTCGGACAACCAAGAAATTCACAAGGTCATGTTCATGGCATGGTGAAACAACAATTCAGCTAGCAAATAAGTCACTCAATCAGTTCAGATTTATGCAAAGCGTAGCTACATGTTGCAGGTTGTTATGCACAACAACTAGTTCAGCAAGCAAAAATTCTATTCGGATTTCACAGATTATGCAAAGGTACCACAGGTGCACAAATTCAAGATATTACAGGGGTTGGGTGACTAGCTTGGAAGGTGATCATGGCTCAACAGATTCAACAGGTCAGCACGCTACTCAAGTTTCACAGATCATGCACAAAGGTACCAGGGCAGCTAGTTCAACAAACTCAGCTAACCAAAGTATACAGATCATGCACAACTAATAATAAATCCATCTAACCAAAGTAAAACTCAAATATCACCAGCTTATTTTTTTTGAGGATGAAAAACCAGTTCTCAGATGCTTGTACACGGATCATTCATGCAGATATAAAGTATAAAAGGGTTTGAGAATGACCAACCGGTTTTAGCCACAATGGCTATGTTGTGCTGCTCCTTTTTATGCTTTTCTTTGTTTCGCTGAGAGATGTCGCAGGTACTGCTGGTACATGACTAGGTGTAGGCATGACAGATAGATGTGTTCTGCCCTTTTTACTCCTTTTTGACTTTCACAACAGAATTTCAGGTACCTGGATTCTCAAGAGAAGATTTCAGTACACAAAAATGTAAATACACAGTAAGTATGAAACTGCTGCTACAAACTGAGCCTGAAATGTTTTGTTGCAGGAAGACCAAAAAGTGTGTGCTAGATAAAATCAACACATAGTGCACAGATGGACAGGGGATGGGATGCGAGAATGCTTGCACTGATACAGGGTTCTGAGAAACTGTATACTGCTAGCTAACTAGCAGTACCACACTTGGTGCTACAAATAATCGACTTACAGCTGTAAATTATATTTGAAAATGGTGCAACAACGAGTACGATGCAGCTGAAATGGGGAAAAATTAGTTCTGCAGGATTGGCTAGCACAACCAAAGGTTCAGAAATTGCAAGGGGGATGTCACAATGCTGCTGAGATATGGAAAACTCAGGCTTTGAAGTTTCAAGTTTAAGTGCAGGTGACAGGATTTATCAATTGTGGTTAAACCTTATGCTGAGTGAAACAACAGGTGTCAATAAAGTGACAAAGAAAAATTAAACATCACAATATTAAACTTACTAATGATATGTACAGATGGTAATATGATCTGAATTATGAAACAATGAAATCTGACAAATGCACAAACTAAGCTACAGGAAACAAATTAGCTATGATGCACAACAATGCACTTATAGACAATGATGCTACTAAACCACAGATGGACTAATCTACAATACAACAGCAAAGTGGCAGGTGCAAGTGAACTTTATAGTGAAACTAAACAATGATGCAGTTATGCAAGACTAAGTGATAGCATACAATGATAGGCAGTTTAACTAGACCAAGATGCAAGATTTATGGACAGATGGATTAGCCAAGTTATAAAAACAACAGCAAGAAAATGGAACTGAGGGAAAACAGCAAGATAAAAGTATATGCAGATGAAACTTTGAAACAAAATCTAAAACTAAGAAGTTACAGGCTAAGTTACAGACACTCTAACCTAAACAAATCTTATGTTAACACAAAGGAAAGTTTACAAACTATAGTTACAAACAACTAGTTGCAGGGTGCAAACACTTAAACTAGATATGAGATGTAATGGGAAAGAAAACAAAAGAGATCAACTAATGGAAGTATATAGATGGTTTTGCTGAATTTTTGAGATGATTACAAACAACAGAGAGATAATGATGCAAAGATGCAGAAATAATAAGAGTTTCAGCTAAGTTATACTAACAATGAATGAAAATATAAAGAATGCAAGCTAATATATACAAGACTAAGCTAAAAATCAGTACAGTGAAGCAAAAGAAACAACTACACTGCCACCAAATCACCGGCAACGACGCCAAAAACTTGGTAGGATTATAAAGATGCCTACAATTGTAAATCGCAAGTGCACAAAGTGTCGACAAGCAACACGGGGCAAGCATGTGTCGATCCACGAGAGACTTGGATGGTGTAACGTTGAAGCTTATGGTCTTACTAAACTGATTCTTAATGAGAGGTAACACACAAGGGGGTTTTGTTTTGGGTCGATACGACAAGATATAGCAGTGATTGTAAAGTAAAATGCAAAACAGTTTGTAAACAAAGGCTAGAGAGTTACTAGGGTGATTGAATTCACCTCATAATCCTATGCTAAGGCAGTACAAATTCAAGTTATGTTCTTATTTCTTCCCAATGAAGATTCTAAAGAATGAGTTATCAACTAATCTCACTAATTCCCCCTAGTATCAACTGTCTTCTTACAAGTACAATTGATCACAAAGTTCCTTGGCCAATTTGCTAAGCATCATTCCTATCTTATTAAGCACATATCTTCTTCCATGGAAGTCTCAAATGGAGAATTTATTAACCACTATCACTAATTCTCCCCTAGTATTGGCTGTCTTCTTACAGTACAACCAATCATAGGCTAATTTGATCAACTAGCTAACTATTACTCCTATCTCAATTAAGCACAGCAAGAACAACAACATGAATATGAATTAACTCAACATATTATTAAGGGTTTCATTTACACCCTAGCAAAGTTGTTTAGAACATAATACAAGATGAAATTAAACCTAATTTACTACTGCAAGTTGCACCGGCTACTCCGGGCTTAAGTTTTTACATACACTGCCTTTTCCATTTATACATAATTTTCACTCAAAGTGTTTCAATTCAACAAACCAAGAGAGACCCACTCACCAAAACATCCGAATTGATTGTCCCCTCGCTAATTCGGCTCGCAACTTCATTAATTTGATGTTTCCCCCCAGTCGTTGAAGAAACCCTAACTCTATCTATGTCAAACATAGCTTCTAGGGTTGAAGAAGCTATGAAGGAGATAGAGAGAAACTAGGAGGTAGTGAAGGAGGCTGTGCTGGTGGTTTCTCAGAGGCGGTCGGAGATGGAGGTGATTGATGGCTCTGCAAAATTGGTCGGGGGAAGAAGAACCGAGCTGCTGGTTTTTGTGTCGAGGGGGAAAGAAGAGATGGAGAGGAATGTTTGGCTTGGTTGGTTAGGGTAAAGGGACATGTGGCTAGGGTGTTAGGCAGGCGCAGCAAATGTTGATGCACGGTTTGAAGAAACCGTTGGATGCTCAGCTACATCAAATCTAACGGCTCAAGATAGAGGCGGGCTTGGGTTCGGATCTTGGGTAGCTTAAGCCCATGTATTTGTAAACGGGTTGCAACTGATGCGCAAGCGGACTGCAACTTCTCTTCCATAGTCGCTAGTCTCCAATTTTCTGCTCTTTTGGCTCCTCAATTCATCCAAGCTTTATTTAGTACCTAAAAACACAAAATTAATTAGTACAAGTATTTATTCTTGAAAACACAGAAAATACAGAATTTGGGATAATATATGATTTTAAAGCACAAAATATGAGTTAAATGCCAATAAAAAGGTGTAGAAATATGCAATATTTGGCACTCATCATTAACCTTAGCTTGACTGTATTTAGTCCTCCTACAAACGGAGTTACCCCTTAACCTTGACTGGGCTCCAGATAATGTTCGCCCATGAGATGACAATTTTATCCTTTTGGCTCAAATAGAGTAATTTCTTCGTCTTTTCGTACGCACGACTCCAAAGTAGCTATAAACTCAAAAACAAACGTAAAATACAAAATTCACACGAAAAATAGTAAAGAAAGCGTAACTACTAGATAGTAAATTAGGTGTATTCTACACCTATCAAATTCCCCCACACTTAGACTTTGCTAGTCCTCGAGCAAATCAAACTAAAACTTACAAATTCAAAGCGTTCCAGCGTCCCAAGCATCCAGAGAGCTATGAGGACATAGAGTTTCTGCATGCTAGTAATAAGAAGTTAGAAATAATAAAGAACATATTCTCATTCTTAAATGTTGAGTGAGAAATAACCACACTATAATGAGAGAACGCGTGTTTGAGAAACGATCAATAAGCATTTCGCCTCGACTTCTGCCTCACCAAAAAGGATTTTATGATAATTGCACTCAAAAAGACGGCTTTTTTATGGGTCTCACATGTGTGCAGGTAGGAATGAAGAGAGAAATCCTGCAACATGTTGAATGGTGGGAAGGACAACTTCCGAAATATTTTAAAAACCCACATCTTTTAACATTTTGGAAAACCATTTTTCTGACGATCTCTAAGAAAGGAAATCAACCACTATTATCGAGGATGAGATTACTTACTCACCTTCACATCCGATCGCCAATTATGATAACATCATTCTCACGGCATCCAATAGAAACGTCTTCCGCTCCTCCTCTTTATCTTCTTGGTCTTCGTCTTCGGTTTCAACTTTTGATGATAAACTCTTGAATTTCGTAATTCCTTGAAATTACGGGAACATAGAATAAAGATGAAACTGACTTAAACTAGACTCAACCTATAGAATTTACAGTTCGAGACGATGATGCAGGTTATATAGAAGATAGGTTACACTACTAAGATAAGACAATCAAGAGTAAAAAGAACACAACAGTTGAGTGACTCAAAAACAAACAGGATAAGATACTATATGACTACTGTAAACTAAGATAGTAAAAGAAAACAACTGAAATTTGCTAAACAGCCACAGGATATGAGTAATTACAGATGGATTGAATCAACTTAATTTTAATAACAACAGCAGAAAAACTATAGAACCTAATATATATACAAGACCAAATAAAACCCAGTAAAGTGGAACTTTAGATCAACTACACCGCTACCGAGTCCCCGGCAGCGGCGCCAAAAACTTGGTAGGCTAGGAAATGCCTACAATATTAAACCGCAAGTATACGATGTCTACAATGTAAAACACGACACGTACGGATCGTTCCCACAGGGACTTGATTGGATGTAAAGTTGAAACTAGAAGAAAACTAAACTGATTTGTAATAAAAAGATGTTTGTTGTGTCGATAAGACAAGAAGATTGATTGCTAAACAAAACTATGAAACTATAAACGAAACAGAGATAAAGATGCAGTGAGAGCAGGAAACAATCAAGTGGGAAGCACTAGGGCAATTGAATCTACCATATAACATACACTAGATGATTTCAGTTTCCATATTATTCTTTTCCTTTATAATGGATGGCGATGAAGATGCAAGTCTGCCGCTTACCAAATGCAATCTGAAGTTAGATATTTCGATAACAACTAAGGTATTAATCCCTAGAATTAGCTGTCTTGTGACAGTACAACTAATCACAGATTAAATGAATCAGTTTCATATGAGTTGATGCAGCAAATTACAGTTCTAACAACATAGGATGCAAGACATACAAGGTGTAAGATGTATGTTTTTCACTGCAAAGATCAAAATATCTCTATTCAATTAAGCACAAAAAGAATAATATCAAAACATGAATATCTAGCATAAAGTTAAGGGTTTCATCTATACCCTAGCTAAGAAATTAGAACATACTGAAAACAGGGGACAAATAAAATTCAAATAGAGATAAAACCATTGATGTAATTGAACTCTATTCTTCTTCAAACTGGTTTCTTAAGAACACTCATAACACAAGCAAGAAATAAAAACTGAGTTCTACTTTCTTCCCTGACCCCCCTCCTCTATCTTACACAACACAACCCCCCTTTTATACACAGATTTCTACCCCAACTTTCAATCCCTCATCTCCACAGAAATAATATAATATTTGGGGGCTTTTGTTTCTCGAAACTCACCACTTTGCAAGACTCTTCCTTCCTCTACCGCCACTGCACTCATCTTCATTTGACTGATGTTGTTGCCGCTTGAATTGCACCTAAGTGCGACTTTCTTAAACATCACGGCCACCCTATTTCTCATCAATTGCACGCTGCTGTTACTGATGTTTGCAGAGAGTGACAAAATCAAATCCCTAGCTTGTCAATTTCGTCGCTTTTGAACACCAAACAGCTGACCTAATCTTGTAGGAGTCAAAACCTAGGGCTTGGTTGAAACGATTACAAAGATAATCATAAAAAATAAGCAAGTGGTCTGATAGGGGAAAGATGGTGATGGAAGTGTGGGTTTGATGGATTTGACATGTTAAGAAAATTGGGGAGACACAAAAGATGGTCGACTGAGATGGGAGAAAAAGAAGTTTTATTTTCTTGTGTTCGAGAACAGGTTTGGGAAAGGTGATAGAATTGGATACTCGGGTGTGAAGCATGAAGACATTGCTTTGGTATTCAATATGGACCTTGGGCTTGAGTTAATTTCCATGTATTTGAGTTTTGCGTTTCGGCCCATTGTTCTTCTTCTTGCACTTCTTGTTCACTACTGGTTCATGTCGCTTCATAAATCTGCTCGCACCCCAACTGCCTTCTCTATTGCACGTATCTCCTTAAAGCCGACTTGACATCTAGCTCGACAAGGCATAACAGCTCCAATTTGTGCATATCCCATGTTCAAGCCAATCTTTTCATTCTCCTAGTATTATAGAACAAAGTCAGGAAAATTGCCACACATTCGCAACAAACAAGAACTACAAAATACATAATTTGGCATAAATGCAAGCAATAAGTGCATCAAAATGGCATAAACACCTTCAACATGATAAGAATGTATGCAATGTTAGGTGCCCATCACTTGTAATCTTGTTACAATTGGTTTTCTCGTCACACTTGGTAATAGTGTTAAAATCCCCACCAAGACACTATGGAATATTAACCCAGTATCTACAAATGTTGTCCGATTCCACCAAAAACTCAATTTATATCAACTGGTTTATTTGAAATATACACATTTGTGAGAATCCATTGGAAGTTATCCATCTTGTTAGTGCAGAGTATCAAAAGGGTATACGCACCTACAAAAGAGTACATTGATGTTATATCGCATGCCATTCAAATGAATCTGAGTTTGACATATTAGTTCTGTTATAGCTTAACTACAACCTCGGTTATGTATCGAATTTTCAAACCTACTTACACAAGCGCGATAAAGAATCCAAGGAATGACTTCCCAATAATTTTCGCTATCACTAGCACACGCTGGCGAGAAGCTATGGATCAAGCAAATTCAAAAAGAGGTAATCAAGTATCGTTCGGGCAATACACCACAACATCTGGATATGTTTGTATGACTACAACCTCGGATCAAGTGCATCGAAACCCTCTACCACCATCAAAGTTCCTATGGACACTGCCATGTCCGTCAAAAATATAGCTTTTCTTGTGGAAAGCATTGACCGAAGGCTTTTTAACCTTCGACACCCAAAACCGTAACTGCTTGTTCAACTATAACGTCACCTCCCGATGCAACTTTCATCCAAAGATTGTTGTTCACATTTTGCTCCATCTCTTGTTGGTATAGATTCATGATCTACCAATCCAAATGTAATAGATGAATATCATGGTACCACGGTCCCTCGTGTAATAGGCCCTTGTTAGAACCAAAACCCGTCATCCAATGCCAAAGTGTGAACTAATTCGACAAAACCAATGCCTAAGTGTGAACTAATTCAACAAAATGGAAATCAAGGGACTCCTATGAAGTCTGGAAACCCTCCCCTCCTGTTGCAAACAGACAATAACTGCATTCCGTGTGTGGTCCCAGTTCCCACCCCCGCACTTAATTAGTGTGCTTATGTATGGCTTTAGCTAACCTAACCACTTTCGTTTCTTTCTCGTTTATAGCCGTGATTCACTCTAGTGATTGATTTTTGTTCATGTTACTGATATTAGTAGACCAGTTGTTGCCATCGAAAATTCCAAAACTCCTTTACTTATAATTAGTTAAAAAACGGAAACGGTTTCTGGTTTCATCACAGCCATCTGAATGTCATCACTGACTCTGGTTCTTCCTGACACGAGGCTTTCCCAATCTTAATCTTCTTGCATGTGCTGTGGACCTCGTCGTTGGCTTTTTCTCACTACAACAACCACTGTCGTGGTCTTTAAGTTGAAAAAGTCGAGCTTAAACATAACGTCGCTCTAGCATACCACGATGGTTGAATGATCAAACCAATAGGCGTACTCCAATTCAAGAGTAATTTGGACAATAAATAGAGGATTCAAAATTTGCTATAAAACTAAATCTACTTGTAAACGGTGAACCCATTCTCACGGACATTTCCGACTTGGGACACTATGCATATCCGTATTGCTTTTTACTGATCGGTGTGTTAGCCTATATAATCCATTTCTTGTTTTCTTGGGGTGCTGTAGACCCCAGTTCTGACGTATGCCACGTGTGGGTGTAGTCTCGATAATCAGACAAATCTTTAAAATCTGATCCTCAGGATGGGGCCACGCGTGATGGTCACTAGAGTCTTTTGTCAGGTTGGTGGCGCCATTTTATGTGTTTCCACTTTTCCATCCCATGTTACTAAGTAATTAGGTCGGATCTTGGATCTTCTTTTATACGAGAAAAAGATAAAAAGCAAAAGAAAATAAACAACTTTCTAATAAACTAACAGTTTTACGTAGAAGGTGTAGTTTAATCCTAGGATTAAGGCTGTTTCCAATGCATAATGGTCAATTTTCTCGTTTACGGTGGCTTGACAAACTAGTCGGGTCCTGTCACTATGGAAAAATGGTGAATTGATAAACTTATGTGAAAGGACGATGGTTCTACGTCGCTAGAATCCCTAAATTAACTTAAATATAATATTGAAGGGCCGCTCACTCATTGCCGATTGGTTTTGAGTTGGATGCCCGCAGATTTTAAAATGGTATCACAGCCAAGTCCCGGATCCAGACCTGGCCGACTTACTGGCCTGGCCGAAGTGTTTAACCGATTTGTCACTTGTACACCCGGGATGTAGGTAGGCCAATACTGGCTGAGGTGTTACCCCCAACACCGGGTGTAGGTCCACGTGGTAGGCCGAGTGACTGGTCTTACACGTGAGGGGGCGTGAGAAAGGACAATAATCCCACATCGCTAGAATCCGCTTAATTAACTTAAATATAATATGGAAGGGCCGCTCCACTCATTGCCAATTAGTTTTGAGTTGGATGCCCGCAGACTTTAACAACTTCCTATCAAGCTATCGTATGGAGAGTGGAGAGGGCTAGCGATAGATTTTCATTTGTCGACGGTTTAGCCAACGTCGCCAACGTCCAACTCTATATGGCCCGACCGATTCTATCATGTCTATAAGGCCTATTCCGATGCACATGCCAAAAAAAAGTTGTTTGGCATACCAGCTGGCATGGCAAACCAATTGTGCTACTATGGTAAAACCACGAAGCGACCGAGTTTCTAGCGAGCGTTAATGACAATATCGCCAGCGATAAAGACTTTATTAACTCGGTCAATAACGCTATTAACTCGGTCGATGGCGTTATAATCTATGTCGCCAGCGTACGACATTCTAACGCCTATAAATACCACACCTTGTTTAGATTTCCTTCACACTTCCCTTCTCAACTATTTTGTTCTCTTCTGTTCCCTTCTCAACTCTTCTGTTATCTTTCGTTTTACTTCTTAAACAAATATGGAGAGAAGAAAAAGAAAAAGAAAATCCAAAGGATGTACTAGTACCCCAGCCAGTGGAATAAGTTTTGTTGTGGATACAAATTATGAGTTTGGATACAAATTATAAGTTTTGTCGTGGATACAAATTATGAGTTTAGTAGTAGAGGAATGAGTCCCAGTGTTAGAGGAATGAGTCCCAGTGCTAGAGCTGGTAGAGGAATGACTCATTTGAGTCCCAGTGGTGTAGGAATGAGTCCAACTGGAGGTCATCAAAGTCGTGGAAGTGAAAGAAGATTGAGACGTCGTCCTATGCAGGAGGTACCAGAAAGTTCTACTCCAAACCTAGTGTTAGATAGTCAAGTAGTACGTGGTGGTGAAGAAAATATTGGCTTGGATACAACTCCTGCACGTATGTTTAGTCATTTGCCAACTGACATAATGACTCCAGGTGATGGTGTGAACATGGAAGTAATTAGGCAACCGACTCTGTATACCCCAATTGCCTCCACCCCTAATTGCCTCAAGCTCATCAACATTTCAACCATTCCAGAAACCATTGCAGCAAACTCCTCAAGAATATCAACAACACGTATTTCAAGATTTGTATTGTGTTCCCATGCGCCATAAACCCATTACTTAGTTATGGTGATTCTGATGAGACTCAAGCACCAAGTGAGTCTCAAACCGGCTCGCTAACTGATATGTTGAACAACACTCTTGATCCAGAAAACGCAGGAAATTGGATCTTTGGTCAGGGAGGAAATGGTCAAGGTAATGAGTAGTTTAAATGTAAGCAATTTAATTATGTAAGCAATTTAGTTGAGATGTAATCTTTTTTTTTTAATTAATGGAAACTTTTTAAATATTAATATTCAAATACAAACTAGTTTTACATTTCATTAAAAATTAACCTTGATTGCATAACACAATACTTATAATTTGAATCCATGCACATGAACATTGTAGAGTTCATAACATTCATCATGACTAAACCATCTTCCGTTGTCTTCGGCGAATTTGGTACGAGCTCTAATTTTTAGTTCTTCATTTGACAACCTAGGATTATCCCCTTTTATCAACCACATAATTTACTGATACTATCTAACATTGTTATTGATGAAACTATAACGATTTTGAAGACACTCATTTGTCCTTCTTGGATTTACGTGACTTAACGTCGTAAACCTTTGAAACAGTGTCCCATAAGTTAAAAGTCTCTAAATTGAAATCTCTATTGCTTGTAACTGAAACCCAACATCGAATTAGAGAAACATATTCCTCTTGAGTAAAATCCACTTCGGTTATGCGAGCACTAGGCATGTTGTAATGAATTTGAAGTTGGGTTGGAATGAGTTGAAATTAGGTATTTATAGGGGGAAATTGAACATCGACGTGGTATTGGAAGGAAGAACATCATCGTTTGAAGGATTCTACTCGGAGTTTGGAATTGAATTGATCCTAAGACCAACCATCTTGAATTTGAGAAAATTGAAATGAAATTAAAAATTGATCTTGCAACCGAGAGATTAATATAATCTCTCGCTGTGGTCTCCAGTTGTTTTGCGGTAAAAACTGATTCTGATGTTTTTGGTAATTTGGCGTATGTTGATGAGAAACGAGTTCAAACCCTAAACAAATGCACTGCACGGGAATGCTTTTAGGTTCGAGAAATCAATCTGTAAGACTCTAGCCTAAACCAATAAATGGCCGTTCCATATTTAATTCGGCCACAAGGTGAAGGAGAAGGGTTGATTTTAGGGAGGGAAACAGAGAAGGTGTTTGAGATCAGAGTGTTGAACTATGAAGGTGTAGCTGTTTATGACTTGTGTATCATAAAAATGGTTTATGGCTACTTGTGTTGATAACACTTGCGGGTTTTTTTTCTTTCGAAATAGATTGAAAATCTATTTATACAAATCATTTGAGCGCAACCCTGATCTCGTAGGAAGTGTAGGAAGTTAAGTGGTGGAGTAATGGAGATGTGTAAGAGGTGGTGATCATTGCGTGATCACATCATCACCCACTACTCCATCATTGTTAACCGTCCGTTTTTTTCCTAACACGTTCTCGTAATGGGCGCGTTGCACGCCGCACGCTGTAAATCGCCAGACCAATACCCCAGTAATCATCCCCCAGTTTGTGACATGTTTGATGTCTCGAATAAGTGGGTCAAGTCGAGGGACCCGCCGCGGAGAATAGCATGGTGCTATTAGCTGAAATAACTAAGTTGTTTATGAGGACAATATAAAATATTATATGTATTCGATGCATGTGAAGCATCACATTTAAGCATCTCAAACTAATCGATGTGTATGAAGCATCATTGTTTTAAAGCTTGATTGAATAAGTCGCGGATTGAGCGTCTTAAAATGGCAGCATGCCAGACTATCTTTGGACGATCGTTTGAGGGGCCGTCACTTGGTTGATCACTCCCTGTGAAAGGGAGGCGGCTGGTGGTTGTCATGCTATTACTGGAAATAAATCTACATCGTCCAACTATGCATGTAAAGTTGGACGGACAAAATGATTTATGGCAGTTGTGTATCGTCGTTGATGAAATTTAGGGTTTAGGGACCATGCGCTGTCCCTACTTTGGCCAACCGAATCCAAGCACCGGGGCTAATCCACAGAGGCCGATCGGGCATGCAGGGAGACAGGCTACCGGCGTGCATGTCTACACCACTTGGTTCATCAAAAATCGGATCCAGGCCACTCAATTCGACCGACGAAGATGATTGGACACGATCAGTTTGCGACAGAAATACATTGCCGCAAAGCACAAATTAGGGTTTGAAGACAACAACGTCCACGCGAGTTTGATTAAGCGATTTGGCATGCCGTTGGCTTCCCTTAGGGAAATCGATCACGTGGGGATAGTGTTGGGCTGACGGTGAACTTATGTGCACCTACCTGATGGTCCAAAATACAATCTAAGCCATCTAAATAGGCTGGCTAAGTTGGATGGTCGTGATCGATCTAAGACGCTAGTGTACTTCCGCGACCCAAATTGGGGCTTTAGAAGCATCACGCCTGCCATGGTTTGGGCAAGCGTTCCATTATTTTATGGCCCCACCGTGAGCAAACCGATCGGGTGAGGGGAGAGTGGGGCCGCCGGCGTGTGTGCTAGTACTTACCTGATCACTCATGGGATGATCTAATCTGTCCAACCAAGCTGGCGAAGTTGGACGGTTGCGATGATTTTAAGACTGTCTTGGACAGTCTATGCTCGATCGAGCTTCTCTCAAACGGCGCGACCACCCTACCTAGGGTTGGCATTTGACAACGCTTGGATATGCATGGGTGATGTTCGGTCGGTTAGGGCATTAGTGGGCCCGCCGGTGGTCATCACGACGATTGCCTATTCCTGTCAGGATTTGGTTAGGCTTGTTAAATTGCGCAGCCAAATTGTGTGGCCGTGATCGTTTCTAAGACTGATATGGACAGTCTAGATTTCCCTTAAGGAAATTAAACATGTTTAATCGAGCTGTCCTCTAATTAGAAGAGCGTCGATACGAGACTCTCTTTGTCAGAGAGTGATGTAGCCTGTGTGGGTATTTCATGCAAATCTCAATATTGGCACTTCGGGAGATTCATGCTACTTTGCTGAGAGTGAACACTTAATCGCCATGTCATGTCAATGATGAGAGTTCGGCTGAGAACATAGCACGGAAAATACTAGGCAAATCATACATTAATTAATAATGCTAACAGGATTCACAAAATATTTGGGATTGCTACTATGCGCACCATTCTGAATGAATTTCATATACAGTAAAATTTCTTTAAAATAATATCTTTGGGACCGAGAAAAATTATTATTTTAGAGAGATTATTACTTTAGCGAGAAGAAAATTTAACCTGTGCAAGCCTAGCTGGGACTAAATAATTTTATTATTTTAGAGAGATTATTATTTTAACGAGTATTATTTTAAGAAGGTTTTACTGTACATATATTGAGTTGTTCAATACATGTGTAAATAAAGAGGTTTGAGCACTCGTTACTTTCAAGTGGCCTTTATTCCTTTGCAGGATCACATCGCTAAATATAGGGTTTTACGATTTTGACCCCGAACTAAAAACCACCATCAACAGTTATTTTTTTTATTTATGTTCAACAAACTTTAATTATGAATATATTGTTTATATGAGTTACATCGTTGGATTTGTACATGTTGACGGAATTATATATTGAGGAAATGTCCTTCCATTTGACAAATTAAAGTGGGTGTAGGTAGGAAGATGGCAAGACCAACTTCAAGTATGCTCAAATGATCCATAAGGAAATCCAGATCATACAAGACTTACATTTCATAGATTAAAAGTGTCTGGGCTGAAAAGTTTTTTAAAGCGTTATGCTAAGAAAATGAATGAAAACAAGATAACACACGAAAGAACCTACTTGTTCCCTGAAATTATGAGGATCTCGAAGTTGTGTTTGTATTGTGGACAATAGGTCAATGTCTATTTCCAAATGCTAGCTCAGTGACATTGCTCGTGTTCCAAAGAAAGTCTGAATGGTTTTTCTGGAGTGTTGGAGGTAAAAACCACAATGTATTTCCATCATTTAGTATTATCATTACAAATTTTGAAATGATAAATGTACTAACCCAACGATGTTATTATTTTCAGTATTGATGGTATAATTGCTCCCGTGTTTGTGAACCTTATCTTCACAATAGCATCAATATTTTTCCAGTCATACAGAAGTACAATGTCGATAATCGGACAACATGTCATATTAAATATGGTCAGTATGTTGTCATGGTTCAGAGGATTCAACAATTATATAGGACAAGTAATAACATTGTCTTCACGCCGTATCCATCAATCCCTAAGTATGAAACTATGGAAGCCCATAGTATGCTGCATCTAAGCCTTAAGCGAACTGTGTTATACAATCCTATTTCTAGAAAGGGTGTTTGGTATTATGGCAAAAGACACCTTCTTCATTTGCTAGTAAAAAAATATGAAAACCATCAATCCATATCCAACTAGAGATTCTTCTGACAATGATTGGTTAGTTTTGACAAAGGATGATCCAAATCGGGAACAAGCTGAATATTTGATTCAGGAGGCTCGTGATGAAGTTGATTACCTTTCTTGGTTTAACACGGTTTACATGCCAAATATTGTTATGCAACTGCAAATTTGGGTTGGGTGGGTTTTCCAACTTTAGGTAAGATGCCACTTGCCGGTAAATATCTTCTTTCCCAACCTCCGTCACAGAGAACCAACGTATTTTTGTATCCCAATAGTCAATTGGGTTCATCATCGGCTATGCCACCATCTACTTAAGAAGAAAGACTATACCTTCTAAAGGAGATAGTATTATTGTTGTAATTAATTTTAAAGGTCTTGAACATACTTTTTCATATTGGGGGTGCAAGTTACATCGGAGCATCATCAGATCCAGTTAAATGATTATGACCATCTACTATAGAGAATTCAGAGATTCCACTTGGATGAAATGCAAAAACTTAGGGATATATAACGTGATGCTTAACACCTCTACTCGCAAGTATTCCAGTCATGGTGGTGTAGGTTCAATTTGTGGTGGTGTAGGTTCAAATCAGGGTGGTGTATGTTCAAGTCCCGGTGGTGTACGTTCAAGTCCCGGTGGTGTAGGAGGTCCAAGTACATGTGGTGGAAGTCAGCGAAGTTTGAGAAGTCGTGGAAGTCAAAGAATTTGTCGTTTTTCTCCAAATTAGTGGTAGATACTCAACTAACGACAGGCAATGAAGTCATTCAGATGGAAACAAAACAACTAATTAAGGTTTGTTTAACCAATTTCCAACTAACACTATAACTCATGTTGGTGGCTTAAACATTGAAGCATCTATGCAATCTACTCTTATACCCCAATTGCCTCAAACACATCAGCGTTTCACCCGTTTTCTCACCCATTTCAAGATTGCTATTGTTTCTCCGTCTGTATGGATGATCCCTCCACGTTACTTTTCAAGGTTTTGCAGACAATTCTGATGAGACTCAAACACCAAGTAAGACTCAAACCGGTGATCTCACCGCTATGTTTAACACCACTCTTGATCCAGAAAACCTAGCATGATACATTAATAGTCAGGGATATCGATAATTTATGGATGTAATTGAACATTTAATCAAAATTAGATTCTTGCACATGAATCTTGTAGTGTCCAATAATATTATCGAACATAGTCGTTGGATAACTTAAACCTTCTTCTCACGCCTTCAACGAATTTGGAATGAGCACTAATTTTCTGGAAAAAAACAAATAGATAATAAAACTAAGTCGTTATAAAAAGAAAAAAGTTCTTAAGGTACTCAATAGTTAATCAATGGCAATCTAGGATGACCCCTTTATCATCCATAAAATTTCCGCATACTTTCTCACATCCTTATTAATAAAGAAAAAAATCTATTTTGAAGGCTCTTATTTGTTTTTCTTGAATTTTCATTACTGGATAACGTCATAAACTTATGAAACACACTATCCCATAAATTAAAAGTGGTCAAATTGAAATCTCTATAGTTTGCAAATCGATATCCGCGATCGAACAAGAGAAACATCTTCTTCTTGAGTGAAGTTTAACACACGCCATGCTTCATGAAGTGAGCACTATCAATTTATAGAGAGATGGTATAAATTGAATTATATGAGATTGGACATTTATGGAGGACTAGGAACTAGTTGTTGGATGACGAAACACCGAGCAACGAACATAGCGTCAAGCAAATGATATTATCTCCGACGTTGTAGGACCGATAAGCGCTCATTGTGACCACCGAACATTTGAGACTCTATTGCTCTTTGAGAGTCTATATCGCACCTTCCTAAGTTGTATATTTGCCACTTAGCCAACTATATGTTTCACTTTGCCATGCCCATATTGGGGATGCAAAAGTGGAAAACTAGGCAATATACCTTGTGCATAGGAAACGACCTAAGAAATATTCATCGATTTTTTTTTCATATGAGAGCTTATTTTCTAAGATGAGTCCTATATCATGGCAGTTTAATTTTTAGAATGAACTTTACTATAGTCTTATTTTTCGAAAGTTGATCAATGTTTTTTGGTTATTTCTTCAAAATTTGAAAATTCACCACAAAATTGTTAGACTATAAACTTTGTTAGAGGTATAAGTCAAAAAGAGTTTCGAGTTTAAGCTTAATCTTTTTAATGTTCAACAAAAACTATCATAGTTTTCGTACTTGAAATCTCCTTGATGGAATCGGGAAAAGATGACGACATCATACGAGAAATCTAAGGAAATGATGTCACATACTTTATTTTGAAAATGTGAAGGTATGTTGTACTTTTTTTTATCGAGCTTATTTTTCTCCCATGGGGATTTTGTTATTCGACAAGGTTTTAATGAGACAACTGAAAGTGCTGGGGGTACCAAGATACACCACCAACTTTTTCTCAGGCAATCTGTATGGACAAACTCAACACAAATCCGAGAGTAAAAACTCAATCAAGGAAAGTGCCTAGAGTTATATGTTTCTCTCTATTGTTATTAGAACGTTTACAGAATTGAATCCGTGAACCTAACTACAAAGAGAGTTCTTGGACGGTACCAAAGACTAATGTCCAATGATCAATCAAGTCTTTTCCAACTAACAAGGTTGGACCTAGCTACTGTGATTGATGAACGCACAACCTGTGATATTTCAATTATAAAGATAAACAATATAATGCGGAAAAAGAAATAACACATACACCAGAGTTTTGTTAATGAGGAAACCGCAAATGCGGAAAACCCCCGGACCTAGTCTAGATTGAACACCAAATCAGATAAGCCGATACGTACACAGCATACTACCAATTAACTTCTGGTCCGGAATGTAGTTGAGCCCGAACTTAGTCTCCCACTGATTCAGGTACAGTCGCGCTCCTTACGCCTCTTGAATCCCAGTAGGATTCTACGCACTTGATTCCCTTAGACGATCTCACCCACGACTAAGATTTTCTTCAACTCAATTGAAGACTTTAAACCAAATCCGCCTCCCATGGATTAAGCATATATTTCATTTCCTGATTTATGATCTAAATATATGATCAGATCAAATCAAATGATAGATCCAGGTGATGGAAATCGATAGCAACTTAGACACGAGTATGGCTATCCTAAAAATCCGAAATTATGCAAACTGAAGTGCAGGCTAGATTATTATTCACTCATAAGTGTAAAACTTGTGGAATCAACAAAGTATGAGATGAAGATACTCTGTTGATTACTATCTATCTTGATTGATGGAGCAAGGGTCTACAAACAATCAAGATAAAAGATAACTGGACCTACTTCATGAATCCCAATGAAGTCTTTGTAGTTGCTAATCCTTAAAAGGGTTTCTGGAGAGGACGACTCTAGATACAACAAGGACACACCAAAAGTAGTGTCGTGGATTCAAAGATCCCATTGCTAAGAGTTCCCCTTATATAGACTTCAAAGCCTAGGTTGCTTTAGGTTTAAGCTAAGATAGCTTTGGAACTAAGCAAACAATATCCATTGTTAGATGAAAGATTTGAATCTTAATTACATATACAAGATATGCACTATAGCTAGTGAACTGTGAATCAACCGTGTATAAAGACTATGTTCAACATGGTTAGCCTAAAACTAGCCGATTTGAACTTAAAAGATTAACACTCATTTTCATGTTCATTAAGACATTAATATTGAGTCACAATCATGTGTTCAAATGAGTCTAGTGTTAATTGAAGAAATGATCAAATGCAAATTACTTTATAAAAATAATTTAATCGCAATTGAATCATGATCGACATAGTTTATAAATGTACAAAATATAATTACTTGAATCGTTCGTGAATCGGATGATTCACAGTACGCGGACCGGTTTGCAAACTTATATGCAATTACCGAGTTCTTGAGTCTACATAACTTTTATGTTCATAAACCGTTTTGCAAACTTATGCAATTACCAAGTTCCGGATTCTATAAAACTTTTCATTTCACGTAGCGGTTTGCAAACTTTGAACCAACTCAAAGTTCCGAGTCTACGTAACTTTTTAGTTCACGTACCAGTTTGCAAACTTAAGACCTTTGCCCCGAGTTCACAGAACACCCACCATATACCGGTTTGGGTACTATATCATGTTTCGTAACATAGAACTATTTTGGCTCAGATACCTGGCTTTGATTATTTTATCCCGGCCTCCCTTACCACGCTTCCATAATGGTTAGTATATGAATATACATACCTATCCGCATCACAAAATAAACATATTTTCCCATGATGTACATACTAATATGCATATCACACAAATCAAAGTAGATATATAGCTACTCCGCTAGGTGTACGATTACATGTAATACTTGTCAGACATATAACAGCTTTTCTCATTGTAAGACCGATAACACTGCCTTGTATTCAATATAATAGTTCTATTTTCTAAATCAATTCGAAACATTCCGAATAATATCAATGACCCATATTAATGTTCTGTGCTGTTTCGAATGATAAACTTGAATCATGATTTGGTTCCAACAATAAATTATTCTCCACCGAATTTTATCAAGTATGAACAAATGTTCATTAAGCTTAGTCATTATATTTAAAAATTCGTGAACTAAATAATTAGTTCTCGACTCAAATTTTGTCTACGCCGCTAGTCTAATTAGTTATGCAACAATCGTCTCAAGGATAGAAAGGTGAATATTGTTAGAGCATTGCTCGGGGCCTAACTTGCATGGGTTTCTATCTCAAGCATGTTGTCAATGTTTGTGATCAAAACTATAAGTATTGATTTCTAGCCT
This sequence comes from Papaver armeniacum, assembly GCA_023531295.1. Taxonomy (NCBI): domain Eukaryota; kingdom Viridiplantae; phylum Streptophyta; class Magnoliopsida; order Ranunculales; family Papaveraceae; genus Papaver; species Papaver armeniacum. Next base: position 93,588 of record JAJJWW010017787.1, read on the forward strand.
ATTTATAGATATCTGCACTAGGACATAGATTGTGTAGTTGAGCTTAGACTTCACGGCGTTCATCATTTGAAGACGAAGAACTAATGATGACGCATTTATGTGTCTATTTAGTCTCAATTCTTTGTAATGTTAGTACTCGATTTTGCGCTTATTTTGGCATTTATGTCTTCGTAGGTGTTTTTGGAGAAATAAGCTTTTGCTGGAAAATTGGCTCGAAAAGTGGTATTTGCGCTCGTGGGAGAAAATTGCTATTGGACCCCCTCATTTGGATAAGGGGCACATCAATTACTAAGGGGCGACCACTTGCTATTCGGCACCCCTAAACGATAAGGGCACTCATCTTCTCAAATTCAAATATGGGATTTGGCGGGAAATTTGCTTTGCTTCGCTGGATTTTTCATGAACACATTTGGACGAGATTCCTTGAGACTCAACGGCGGAATTGTGATGGGATGAACCTGTTAGAGTATAACTGTAGGATCAGAATATCGCAACATCAATACTTCGCGAGATTAATAAACGATCGCAGCCAAGGAAGGAGTCGCATGGAGGTAAATAAATGACGTAATAGATGACGATAGTCGAACATGAAGAAAGTGTGAAGACTTGGCGAGATTTAGGAGTGTCGCGAAGACAAGTAGCTTACACATTCGCGAGGATTCGCGAGTCGATTCGAAATAAAGGACAGCTTAGCTGTCATCCACTATGTAATACCCTATATAAAGGGTCGAGTAAGTCCGTTGTGGGGGATTCTTTTGGAATTGTTAAGCAAGTCATTAGGAGAGAGAAAATCAAGAGTGATTGTAATTTCTTTTAGCTCTGTTTCTACATTTCTTTGTAAACTTTTCAAGAAAACAATTAATAAAACACATTATTATTCATCTTCAAATGGATTGATTAAGCAAATTGAGTGAGGGTGTAGTGTAGATT
>JAJJWW010017788.1:0-126996 GCA_023531295.1 Papaver armeniacum
GACTCCAAGTAGGTTACGTCAATGTGATTCGCCATTAGAGGTTATAAAGCGCTTTGCAACAAGCGAAACATACCTTGGTATTTTTTTTCTCTTCGAGAATGTGTTCATTACCAAAGCGCCAAAGGAAAGGTAAGATTTCAGTTTTTGCATCATCATCATCACCTGCATCTTTGGTAATTAGCAATGTAGATCTACCATCAGAGATCCTATTACGTCTGCCATATCAATCTCTATATATAGACTCCAAGTAGGTTACGTCAATGTGATTCGCCATTAGGGGTTATAAAGCGCTTTGTAACAAGCGAAACAAACCTTGGTATTTTTTTTTCTCTTCGAGAATGTGTTCATTACTAAAGCGCCAAAGGAAAGGTAAGATTTCAGTTTCTGTATCATCATCATCACCTGCATCTTTGGTAATTAGCAATATTGATCTACCATCAGAGATCCTATTACGTCTGCCATATCAATCCATTATCGCATTCAAATCTGTATCGAAACAATGGCGGTCAATAATTTCTCATTCCTCTTTTCAAAAGTCCCTTTTAAACAAGCATTCGTTTTCGCTTTCCGGATTGATTCTTCCAAAATCAATATGCTTGATGAAAAAAGAATATGAGTCTGAATACATCTTTCTCAACAATGATTTCACTAGGAGTATCCCTTTTAAATTCCCAAGCTTTGGGAAAAATAAGTCAGGATAAAAATAGACCAATCTTGCAATGGGCTTCTCCTTTGTAGTAGCTTCGTATAGATAACAAGTGATTTGAAACGCAAGTACTATGTATACAATCCGTATACAAAACAATATAAACTGATACCTAGCAAATGTATTTTTTTCTACCGTGATTCGATTGACTTAGCTTTCGATCCATCAAAGTCACCTCATTATAAAGTTGTAACTTTAAAGAAAACACGTCGTGATTACCATATTGACTATCAGATTGATGTTTACTCTTCTGAAACTAACTCTTGGGAGGATTGTGTGTACAATTTTCGGACACATACTCTAGATATTTATCATCGTGTCTACTGGAATGGTTGTTTGAACTGGCATGGTATGGATATGACTTTATATTATTTCGGAGCCCACCTACCCGGAACGGGGTGCAACACTTTGACGTTTGCAACGGCCGCTTGAAAGAGCTCGAGCAAGAGAGAGCTCGTGAGTTTAGGTATGTTTTTTTGATCGATTGATTTCAGGGGCTAAACTGAAGACCCGGCTAAGAGAACACCGGGGCTTAGGCCTCAATGATCTAATGTGGGCCGTGGCCGTGGCCTATGTCCCATGACTGGCCTACCTTTTCCGTGATTAAATTTCCTAATACAAATATAATTAGATTTCCTAATCTAGCTTAATTTGCTAACTAAAAGCAGTTAATCTTGTTGTGAACATTAATTTCCTACACATTCTAATCACAATTAACTAAAATCTTTCCCTGGATGGTCATATCTTTCCCTGGATGGTCTGTCACAATTAATTTTATTGTCGAGACTATGTTTCATCCTAGACATGCAAATCCACGGCCGGGGCCGTAGGCCCGACTGATTTTACCCGGACAGCAAAACAACAAGGTAATACTAAAATGACCCGACTAATTAAACACACTACAATTACCCGGTGAACTAACACACCATATGGCCCCGAATATTACAGACCGAATAAAATTTATGGGAGCATACTGACCAACCGACCAAACAACAAACGAAAATCGAAAAAGGTTGAGCCCCGGCCGTAGGCCGGGGTGACACCTAGTATATACATATATATATGAACCCCGCACATATCTGGTCTGTAATATACAATAGTTAATTTTGGACCTCCGGGTAAACTGGGTTCAATCGAAGGCCCAGCCATCAAACAGGTCCACTAGATTAGTACCTAAATGATAATTCCTACTTAAACTAAGCCATGAACCTGCGTGGGTTTTAATCCCACTTCCTACAAAAACCGACCATTTTTCTCCTTTTCATTTTTGCCACCATAAATATCTCCAAACAACATACATTCATCCGGTGGTGCTCATACACAAACGCTGAGAAGACACTGTAATTCGATTCTTGGTTTCTTGCACACTTCTGGGTTCTGAATCTGAAAGAAAACGACACCGAAATTCATTTCTTCCCCAATCTTTGAGTTTTGAAAGAAATAGAGATAAAGATTATAGAGAATGACAACCATTAGAAAGATCTGCTGCAATGATTTGTTTGAAATAACCCATATGTCGATGGATCAGTTAACTATACTGGGCAAAGAAGTAAGAACTTTTCTCCACTTGGATATTATTTATTGAATTTCCAATTAACTGATAAAATTTATGTATGTTGTTACAGGGTATAGGATTTTTTCCTTTGGAAGCGTCTCTGGAATGCATGGCGATGTTCGGTGAGTACATTCTTGTTGTTGTATCCCCTGGCAATCGAATTAAGGCTTACAGTAAGTTATTCTTTTTCTTGTTTTTAGTTTCTTTAATTCATTTCGTCAATCTTACTCGGTTCTTGATTGTGATTCATGTTTAGTTATGGAATTAGGGTTAAACGATCTTTCTTTTTGTAGGCACTGCAGTTATTCAAAGAAATAATAATCAAAATCATTGCGAGATAACTGAGACGAATTGTCAGTCTATAGACTTGGTTGAGGCGTTTATCAAGATAATAGAGGAGAAGGCTGACAAAATGTATGTTTTATCTGGTACTTATTGATACTTTTTTCATTTCAATATTATGTTTGTTAGTCCTGGTTTTGGTTCTACTTTAGGGTCTAATGGAAATCATTCTTAATTTTAAACAGTGATAAGGTAGATCATTTGGAAATATGGTTGCCCTCCACCGCCAGCGAGCACACTGTAAACTACTTGGCACAAGTAAGCATCTTTGTATCATAACTTTGATTAATGTTTAACATGCTTTAGATGGTACAAGATGGTCAATTTCTGTAATTCGTAATGTAGGCGATGGATACTTCACTATGTTGTGATACTAATTTTCTGTGAACCTTCAATTGTCGGAGTTTGAGTAGAGTAGTAAGCTTTCCCTAACAAAAAGACTCGGTTATGCTGTAAATTGGCATCTAGATGAAAAATACCCGGAGCCTAGATTAGGTGCTAGCTAGTTAGTGACTGGCACATTCCTCTGAAATATGGACCACCAGAAAGCAATGTGTGAACTTCTTGGTACCAGTAAGCATCTTTGTATCATAACTTTGACCAATGTTTAACATGCTTTAGATGGTACAAGATGGTCAATTTCTGTATTTTCCTAATGTAGGCAATAGATTACTTCACTGAGGTGTGATACTAATTTTATGTGAACCTTCTTTTATTGGAGTGTTTGAGAAGAGTTGTAAGCTTTCCCGAACAAAAAGACTCTAATATTTTGTAAATAGACATCTAGTTGAAAAATACGCGGAGCCTAGATTAGGTTCTAGCTAGTTAGTGACTGGCATTCCTCTGAATTATTAGTAATGAGGAGTGTCCAAACCTGTACCAAGTCATTTCAGTTGCCAAATTCTGCTTTCTCCCCAGGCTCAAGCCCACACTAGGACAGTGTACAATAACTACTCGTAATCAAATTTTACTGAACAATATTTTTTCAATTCTTGAATGTTGAATCAGTCATCCTGTCAGTCATTGATTGTTGAATACCATTTTTTTTCTTCAGCTTGGGTTTACTTACGAAGGCAAAAAGCTTGATGGTAAAGTAGGAAGTATGACAAGTGAGTCTCCTTCCATAACCCGAATTTTAAACCACACAGACCAGCTTTAATTTCATATCTACAACAAACAGTTGCATGTAACTAATATAAAACTATTCTCTATGTTTGGTAGGTCATAAAGTACTGAAGAAAGACTTGTCAGGAAACAGAATTGCAGCAGCTCAATCATAACAAGTCTGGCGCAGGAGAAGCCACAACAATGAGAGGCCTCTAAAACTGGATTCACGGTGCCTCCTTCAGCAATACTAATAGTCAATTAAATGAGATTTGTGACAATGATACATATACACGTTATAATAGTGACAGTGGTATACAACAATATGTGATAAGTAGGATGTCAAGGTTAAAGCTATAATAGTAGTCTGCCATCTAGTGAATAAGTAGTCTGCCATATACATTGTATGGATTCATCATGTACTTTTGTTATAACGATGTTGGAAGAGGGTGATAAGTAGTCTGCCATCTAGAGGACCTGTAGGTGTTAAGTGAATCTGTTGCCGGTCTTCATCTTGTGCAGGTGGCAATAAACTTTGTCGAGGTGGATTTAGAAATACATGATAATTCAATTGAAACCAATAAGCTTTGGAGTTACTTTGTGCATTTTTCTGTAAATTACTTGATTGTCATGTATCATTATGTTCATAGATATAGTTTTTTAACAATTTTCTCCAAACACACCTGTGATCACATGAAAATACTCGATGGTTGGAAAAAAATTTCCTGAGAGTTACCTTTGTACTATGTTCAACTAAAGATCAAATCTTTTATTATGACAAACGAGCATGTTGGTAATTTCTTTTTAAATGTGCAGCATGTTGCACACCTGATCTAAAATAACCTTTCTTAGCGCAAACATTCTGTTGGTAATTTCTTTTGCAAATGTAAGGGATAGTGGGAGTGGGATAGTTACTATAAGCTACCTAACAAAGGTTGGGCCGAAATCAAACTAGATATTTTTACAAAAAAAGTCTCGGTAGACCGAGAGAAAAACCACACAAAAAAAAACCGCCCCTCACAGCCCACCCCTGCACGTCTCCCAAGGGGCGGGGCCCACAAAAAAAAATGTGAGAGGCTTTTACCTGGTCTGTTTTCTTGATCCGTAGAGAACTACTGATATTTTTAACCAACAGAGATCAAACTAGATATGTTTTTCTCGGTCATCGTACGACACCGTCTTGGAATGTAAACGAGTAGTGCAAAAATTGGCAAACTAGATATTATCAAAGATTAATTATATCACATTGCAATGCTGGCCAAACTCATGAACTATTTATCAGATAAATTTTTTCAGCAAAATCTTGTCAGCTATAACCCAAAAATTGAAGCCTTGGAAAAGATATGTGACACCCCCTTTGGTAAGAGTTTCCTCTCCTTGAAAGATTTAGGAGAAAAAGAAGCTAATAAAATCTGAGATCAGATGAACATTTGCATTCTCCTGTTATTTTATTTTGTCTTTCTGATTATTTGTACTTTTCTTCCGTCTTTTTTTTCTATTTTTCTTTGACAACGAGTCTATTGTTTTTAGTTGGTTTTCTTTGATCTCTAATGCCCAAGACTCCAAATACATTAAAAAGAAGTCAACAAGCAAATCAAGCAGAGGCCTGGGCTTTGCTTGAAGCTATGCAACTGGCACTTAGCCACGGATGGCATAATGTTATCTTTGAGACAGAACTTAGATCAGCTTCATCCTCCTCATCATCAGAGTTTACCTCTGCTTAGGATATGTAAATATTAATCCTGACTGGTCAGCTGATGCTTTAGCAAAAGCTGTTAGAAAGTATAGCCTTAATGTGGAATGGTGGACTCGGCCACCTTTGTTGTTATTTCCTCATTTAGCTGCTGATATAACATCTTTTACTGTTTAACATGTTTAACAGATTGTTCCTTGGTTCAGAAAAGCAAAAAAAAAAAATAATAAAATAAAATAACTATAGTATGATAAAGGTTGGATTACAGGTTTTAAACAGCAGTACATCTTAAACAAATTAAGAAGCCCATCGTATTTCCAGAGACGCAAAAATTCATCATTCGTATCCAAAAAGCAAATGTCTATTGAAGTTTTGGACAACTTGATAACTTTAGCATTTTTGGTAGGGAAAGTTATTGTTGTTTAAAACCTGCTGTTAGGTTGCGATCAGCATACCCTATAGTATGATAGTTACAATACCCTATAGTATGATAAAGGTTGGAAAGTTACGCCAATGACCAGGTTCATTGCTCCTTGTACGTGATAAATTTGTACACAAAGCCAGTTCCAAGTCTCATTGGGCATTTGTTGTTATTGGTTATTATTTATTAGGCATTCAATGAATATTTTAAAAGCTATAAATATGGTAATTATAATGTCTGGTTCTATCAACTTTCAACATTATCTTGAATTTGGACATGCAAATCTGCGAATGAATATGCTGTAGTGTTTTGTTTCTCTTCAGCTTCCAAAATTATCTTTGGAAGACAAAATTATGTTTTTGAATAAGATTTGCAAAGGGAGACAGAATTAAGCTAAATAGCATTCACTTTTTGATAGTAACTTTTACTTTACTCAAAATCTTCTTCCAACCTTTAGCACTAGTATCTTGCCCGTGTGTTGCACGGGATTAGATTGGTTCTTATGTTTCTTACACGGCTACCACTTGAATATGCAAGATATTTCAAACACTGTATACAGTATATCTGTATATGTTATTGAGAGTATGGTAATAAGTTTAAGAGAAGAGGTAGAACTGTGGAAGAAAATAAGTTAGTCCAACAGATAGTTTGTACCACATTTGTAACCTTAATTATAGATGTCAACACGAAAGATAGCATCGTTTGAACCAAATCATCAAGTAATAAGTAACTGATGGTGCGTGGCGGGTAATGTCCCATTTTCTGATTCCTAATTGGTTTTCTTCAGGCAACTTTATGTCTCGATCATAATAAAAGCAACCGAAATAAAAGCAAATTTAAGTATTTTGAGATGTCTAAACATGGGATTAGTCAGGGCTCCAACCAAAAGTTCCGATTTTCTAAAAATACAACTATAATACTCCCTCTGTCCGTTTTTATCTGTCCTAATTTCTACTTTGGTATGTCCATTTTTATCTGTTCTAATTTCTACTTTGGTATGTCTGTTTTTATCATCATACTTTTCCCTTTTTCCTTAAACTATCAAATATACCCTTTATTTTTATAATCATAAAATCATTTTTAATATGCAAATCTTAAATAATATCACTATATTTATGGGAAAAAAATTACTCAATATCTTTGTATTAATTGTCATTCCTTTTTTTAAATAAAAACATTTATGAATAGTTATAAAATTCCTAATAAACTTCTACTTATTTTAACACTAATAATTTAGTTATGAGTCTTATGACAATTTATAGGATTTCTTTAATATCTTGACTTAGTCAAAGCGGACTCTTAATTTAGGACGGAGGGAGTAATTAGAAATGAAATACACAAAGCCCAGTTAGTCTAACTAAACAATCCGAATGTTTTTATTTTTTTAGGCATTAAAAGGTCCAACTACATGAACATTTGCACAAAGAACCTGCCTTTGTCATTTCCGAATGTTTTCTGATTCCACCTGAGATCTTCTTCCACTTATTGAAGCTTTGCATGAACTATCCGAGGTCAAAAAAGCTTATCCAACTCAACTTAGAGAAAAAGAACCAACCAAATAATTTTGATAAGATTGATATAGCATATATAGCATGCTAACCTCAGGAGTACATAAAAAGGGCTTCATTAAATAATTTACACTGTCATTTTGCTTAGCCATGATACTTGATAGAAAAATGAAAACGACAGTGTAATCATGCGTACGTAGAAGCATAAAAATAACATATCCATAAAACATAACCACATAAAGAAGATTACTGAACTCGAAACTAATTCAACTCAAGAAGTGATATGATTCCAATACTTTTTTTTTTTTTTGATCGGTAATTCCAATACTGAAAATCGCATACCTTTTTTTATATTTACAGATAGGATTACTCAAAATCTAAACCGATTGAAGATCTAAAAGTCCACAAAGTTTCATAAGTTTATTACTCTATCCATGACCATTTAGCTGGTATAAGTATGGGTTCAAATATGTAGCAATTACGTGCTTAGTACAAAAGGATCCGCTCTGGATATTTATAGATCCCATCGGATAACATGTTCGTCACAACAACCACTGGTTAGCTTTGGACCGAGTTCAAGGCTAAGCTCAGAACTTCAAGGCCTTGGAGAACCAACAATTTCTATCTTCTTTTTGGAAACCTCTTCTGTTTAAATAGCCAACATAGGGAGGCGAAACTAATTCAACTCAAGAAGAATACTTCACTTCACTTTATTATTAAGTGATATAAGAAAACAGAAGAACTTGCATACCAATGGTTTTTTATATTTACAGATAGGATTACTCAAAATCTAAACCGATTGAAGATCTAAAAGTACCAAAGACCACAAAGTTTCATAAGTTTATTACTCTATCCATGACCATTTTAGCTGGTATAAGTATGGGTTCAAATATCAGGCCATGGAGAACCAACAATTTCTATCTTCAGATAGGATTTTTGGAAACCTCTTCTGTTTAAATAGCCAACATATCCGCTCTGGGAGGCGTTAACTGGTTAGCTTTGGCATCAATGCCATAAAAATTAAAATCTTTGTGGAGCATGCTTTATCCAAATGAAGGAAAAGAAGATTGCATTATAGCATTAGCAGTAGCGACGGAGTTCTATATTTCAGTTGACAATCTCTTACAATATGAGATACTGTGGATCTATGAGATACCTGGTAGAAACAGTAGTGTTCTTGCTTGTTGTCGCTGATTCATTTGTTGATGCTAATGACTTCAGCCCTCCGCTGTCGCCTCTGCTGAGCTGATATTTTCACTGACCCAATGGTTACTCTGAGACTTAGCCCACAACTGAAACAGGTGAATGTTGAGGCATAACAGCCTAGCGTACACTTCCGTTGGCCCTGCATGAAAATATTGTATATAAAATTTGAGATGTTGGAAATGATCATTCAATCAACTACAGAATACTGCTAAAAAATGTAGCCAACAACACATGTTATTTCGCTTCTTTTAATTATAGAAAAGTGTCCCCCGGTTGAAATTACGAAATGACTTAACCAAATGATAAAAGGAAAGTTACAATTAAAAATAGTTGTGACTGCAGCATGATACTCAAGGTCCTTACGGAACACAATCATTCCTTGCCTCATCGAGCGCGCAACATAAAACACAGGCCAGGCAACACAAAATCTCCCATATAGTCTTTAGGAGTAACAAAAGATCTTATCTTTATCCTAAATGACTCCTAAATAACTTATATGACACAAATTATGAAATAAGGACACTTAGAATGAAAAGTACTTGTTAGTGTTACTTAAGTAAGATATCCAAGGTTGTAAAGAGAGATTAACTTCATAATTCTAGACTGGCTAAACTCCATAATGGACATCAACCTGAAAAGAAAAAGAATCCTTGCAATCAGTTCATATTTCAACAAATATATAAACTTGCAATACCTAGTCCGATTCTGTCATACAATTAGCATTGTTTAGTAAGAAAGGAATGTAAACAAAAACATAGCTACAACGTTGCCTACTCCAGCACATTTATCGAGTGTCACTAAAGCATGTTGTTAGCTTATATGTAGGCTCAATTGCCAAGTTCATTGGTGAAACTAAAACTGGCTTGCCTAAGCGGAATGATGATGTATATGAATTGAAACAGAAGTATTCGATTAAAACCAACATTGGTAGAAAACGGATATGGACTAAAAATATCAAATAACAAACTGAAAGAATTCATCGCCTTTCCTAGATCTTTTCCCATGATTTTTCATATAGTAATGGAAGTATGGAACTATACGTCAATTAACCCTTATAACAATAAAATTTACCACCTTAGATCTTTTCCCGTGATTAATCAAGCTATACGTCAAACCCTTATAACAATAAAACTTCTTGTTAGGAAAAATAGATAATTAAATAAAACCGATAGATGAGCATTTTGTTGTTTATCAACAGCAAATAAAAATCGTACTTGCTTATTGGTTGAGAGTAACGAAGAGACACAAAGGAAGAGGGTTAGGGTTTACCCGTAGCAAAAATTGTTCCTGCAAAAATAATGGACGATTGACTAAACTCCATAATGGACGTCAACCTGAAAACGGATATGGACTAAAAATAGAACAAAACCACAGGAAGAACCGAATTAGGTCTTCTTTTATCGGCGCTGTTGAGTCCTTGTACGTCGGAGCAGTGGGGTAGTCATGACCACAGGCGTCTGATGAGTATGGAAAATAGGAAAATAGAATAAAAATTCTCCATTCCTATTGGTCGGGTGCCAAGAGCTCTAGAATTCAAGCCTATGTTGCACTGACAAGGACACGGGACATGGTTATGGCACGACACGGTTACGGGGACACGTCAAATCTCAAAAAAACGGATTACGGGGACACGTTATATATATTATTCACATCATTAAAATAAAATATTACTACAATCTACACAACAAAATAATTACTCTTATTTTTAAAATATTTGATTACTAATTATATAAAATTAATAATAATATAATAATGGTAAAGTTTTTCATGAATCATGCTTGGTTTGACTAAAACAAGAATAAATTAGCGTCTCATTTAGTTTATTTTGATTTTCCAAACCAAAATTCCGCCGGACGTAAGTCATTTAGTTTATTTTTGGTGATCACGCTTCTTTGTGCTAACGAGGTTGGACTAAAATTCCGCCATGACTTAGTACGTGATGTAATTGCGAATATTTGTTACAAAGCTGGTGTCCATGCACGCAAGGAGGTGAATTTGGTCTTATGACAGATAGTAACAAGGATTTACGTCCGGCGGATATCCTTGTTCTCAATTGGAAAAATGGCCAAGATGTATGTATGGATGTCACGGGGTTTCACCCTTTCTCTGGTGATGGTGTTCGTTCTTTCGTCCCGGGCCAGGCTATCTCTAGAGCAATTTCGCGTAAACGTTCTAAATATCTGGATGAGTGTACCTCGCATGGTTATGGTTTGGGTGTTTTAGCTTTTACTACCTTAGGGGAACTTAGTGAGGATACTATTTGTTTTTTCAAGCGTCTGAAGAATTGTTTAGTCAGCCATGACGCTGGTAGTGGTCTAGGTAGTTTTATTTTTCATAGATTGGGTGTCGCTATTCAAAAAGGAGTTGGTGCTCAGCTTGTTGCTCGGCTACCAGCTTAAAACTCTGTAGTTTAAATTCTTAGAGAAAATAAAACTACAAACTAACAAAGTGTCCAATAACAATTTTTACGCGACACATGATGTGGCGTGTCCATCGAGTGTCGAGAAGTGTCGTGTCCGTTTACGTGTCCGACACGGTTACGACATCTTTCTTGGAGTGTCCGTGCAACATAGATTCAAGCTTTTGGCCAGCAATTTCTCCACAAATTATATATACAATAACTGGGGCACACTGCCTCCTGTTCCTGACTTTGTGCGAGAGATCTAGAATAGATTGTCACGCGTTTGCAATTATACGAGTCTTTCTTTTTCCTTATCAGCGGTGCATAAAAATCAGAACAATGATGGGTTATTTGGACTCGAATCATAAATATCAAATACAAAAATTCCATTCCAATTTAATTTTTTATATCTGAATCTGACTCAAAAGTTACAAAATAATGTGGTTGTCAAAAACTTTTTGCTGTAGTTATACATATGCCAAACAAGTCGAACGAAAATTTGTACTGGACTCAGAGTCTCAGACTCTTTGGAATCAGATATATGAGCCGAGTCAAGTTTCGAATCAGACATCGGCAAAATAAAAGAACGAGTCAGAAATCGAACCAGATTTATAGCCCGTTTGGATAGCACATCAATAGACTTATCTTGGTACAAATTGGTCAATGACATGCCCTCGTGAATACAACTTCCTCTCGACCATTACCAACCTCAATAAAATACAGTAATCTACATAGCTACTATTCTATTATCAGCATTTGTACTGCAAAATTGTGGATCACAACTGTTGTGAAGAATGATCTGTGACATGTTACCAAGAAAAGGTTGTCCATAACATCCCTTCAAGGGCCTGAACTATTCACAAATTCCATAGCCTTCTTCTTCACGTATTCAACCCTTTCTTCGTCACCACAAGATTTCTCATATTCGAGATACTTCTTAAATAAGAACTGCATGAGAAAGCAACAGTGTCATGAATACCTAAATCAAAAGAAAGCAGAAAATTATTAATCAGAATAGGATGATGTAATAAGCACCTTCATCTTTTTGGCTGGAAGACTTAAGCTTGTCGCTCTCTCAAACAATGCACGGATCAGGTCTACATCTCCAAGTCGAATCTCCTGTCCGTGATAAAATTGATATATTAGAACATTATTTACATAAAAGATATAAACATATAATGGAACAACAAGGACTTACCTGATCTAGGTAGACACTCCACAAGTCTAATCTTTTGGGGTATTCTCGCAGCATTTCCTCAAACATGGATCGACCTCTATCCGGCACACCGCACTTAAACTCAAGAATTGCACATTGAGAGATGAACTTAATATGCTTATGACGAGGGAGGCAAAGAAGTGCACGCTTGACTATTCCTTGAATTCCATCTTTTCCCTGATTAAGTAAGTTCTGTACTCGCCTTAACCAGACCTACAAATCCGTAACAAGTTTAAACCTACAAAGATCATTTTCACATTCTGGGAGAGATATAACACTTTAACATCTCCAAAATATACCTTGCAAGAGTGTTTGAACTTCTTTGACATTTGATCAAGAAGGTCGTTTGCTAATTTATGCTGTTCGGTCCTTTCGTACATCCCTAACAACGCCAAATGAACCTTTTTAGGATCACAGTACTGAAGAGCTCTTTGAAACGTCTTTGTAACAGCCTCCTGAAAGAATATCCATCAAAATAGAACATATTGAGAAACTATAGATGTAATGAATTAAATGAGTACACTAACGCAGTTCATCGCTCTTACCTCACGAGGATTACCGTATTCATTTTCCAAATTGAAGTAAGCCACCCAAACATTTAACTTTTCAGCCTCTTCTCGGGTGTTTATCGTTCTCAAAGCCCTTTTCACAACATAAAGTTAGATGCAGGCCATCAGCACTAGTGGGGACAGTGAATATAAGGCAAAAACATATACTACCTCCGTTTCCAGAAATGGAGGGAGTAGTATAAAAGTAGCATGTAAAGATTAGAATTTAACAACATAAAGTTAGAGGCAGGCCATCAGCACTAGTGGGCAGGCCATCAGCACTAGTGAGGACAGTGAATATAAGGTAGCACGTAGCATGTAATGATTAGAATATAAAGCTCCAAATATAAGTGAAAAGCATACGACTCATGTTCAGATAAACACACCTTTCAGCAATTGAGCGAGCCTTCTCAATATCAGCCAGAGACAGCATAAAAGCCATGTACTTTATCCAGACAAAGCTACTATTTGGTGAGCTTCTCACGAATTTTTCAAATTCATCAGCAGTCCTAGGTATGTCTTTCTCAAGTAGTCTTTGCTCTGCCGCACTAACTTCTAGTTCCCTGTGCATGGAGTTTGAATGTCAGACTAACTAAAAGTTTCCCAGTAACTATTTTTATTCCTAGTGAAGATAATATAACAAACTGACCTCTCTTCCTTCGCTTTTTTCCTCATGGGCCTCTTGTTTTTCTCAGCATTGAAGTCTCCATCATTAACATGCTCCATCATTCCATTTTCGATGTTATCTAATCCAGAGTCATCTACGTCATCAAGAGTAACCTCTAATGGAAGAACAGGATCCCCTGATTCTAATTCCATAACAAATGGGTATACTTCATTTGTGCAATCTTCGTCTACAGAGAAGTTGTCAGGAATGTCGTTCTCTTGCAGTGTCTGGGAACCATCAGGGTCGCTATCACTGTCGGTGGCTTCACCAGAATCTTGGTTTGACATAAGGTCAACACTGGCATCATCATTCACATCACCAACTGCAATCAGATTCTTCATTCCAAGTGATATCCGATGCTGTTCAGGGTCCACCTAATGAAGCAACCCAACAGAAGAAAATAGAACTCAAACTTACCAAATTTGCTGAAAATAATAGTATAATATTAAAAATCATTTACTGAGCACTATGGATTCTTCAAAGACTCAAAATGTGTTTACCTTCAGAATCCTTGCTTTAACTTTCTCTCCAGCTCTATATTTGCTGTCAATGCTCTCAGTCTGTTCATCAGCTAGCTCTGATTTATGGCACAAACCAACCTACAGAACGTATATGAAGATACATTAAAGCAAGGGCTATAAAATCCTGCATACCTGAGTCAACTCCACAAATCTAAAATAGCCAGCGTTTATAAATAGAATATCAGCATATATTCAGCGCAGACACAAGTAACCTATATTGCAAAGGTCAAGATACCACCTTGTATCATAAATAAACAAGCATACAAGGTGTATCATATTGCAAAAACATAAAAGACTTTCTAAGGTTTCTTCAGTAGTAGCTAAAGCAAAGAGTTAGTAAAACACTGCACCTACGGCAAGCTATTTTAATCATACTCACCATGTTTGTCTGATCAATTGTAATAAATAAACCATATGTCTCAACTCGCTTAATCCTGCCCGAGATAACATCACCAACACATAGACTCTTAAAATCACCCACGTTGAATTTCAAAGACCTATTTGCAGACCCTGTCTTTAAGCTTACTTCAACTCTTTTGGACAGAGGTTCCACAGACAACACCCTGCACATAATAATCTCTTTAGAATTGGAAATTACCAAATAGATCATTACTCCTATTTTAGTGTTTAAGGTACTTACTTTCCATTTACAAGTTTCCCCACGGGAAATTCCATCTCTGGGTTTTCAATGAAACCATCAGACAAGTTAGAGAGAAGAATTTTCGCATCTATCTTCCGGGAGAGCATAATAAAACAACCCTTTGGCATTAAATTCTTAACATAGCCCTACAAGAGAAAAAATTATATCAGCGTCCAAAACCCTTTCAAGGAAAGATACGGTAAGATCTAAAGGATCAGAATCAAATTAACGGATAAATCATGAATCTGAACAGCAGGGGCTACATTATACAACCAGAAATCATAATATAATTACCATCCTCTTCAAATAGCGACAGTGGTACATTTCAAATGGAATTGGAACATGGTACCAATCATTACTTAAAATATACTTATTAAATATCATAAAATTGTCTGACTAGTCACTAAAGTTCCAGCTAAGCAAGTGATTTAACAAAATGAGTAAAATTTTATACACGCTTGCAGAAATCTCCTGTTTACTGGAATTCTTGGGTTTTTTCAACCTTTGAACTGCACATGGCATGCTATAGTTTGAATATGATAACTCAAGAAAATAAATTTAAATACTTCCAGATTTTTGTTGCAATTATTACCCACTTGAAATAAGTTTTAAGTAGAGTTTATTAAGGCTTAAACCACCTACATAGAATTACCTGCTTTCTGTGCTTTTATTATGTCAATTACCTAATAAAAGCTCCAGACACATCAAGAATGAAAATCAATACATGCTACGACTATATATTATACAGTGTTCCATCGAAGAGTTCTATTTCATACCTGAACAACCATATTTGGATGAAGCTCCTCTATCCTTTCAAACCGCTTGTTAGAATCCCTAATAATCATAAACACAGAGACTCTTATTTCCAAAGTGGAATACATTATACTGAAACTATATTATCAACAAAGACTTAATAAGCAAATTACAGAAAACAGAACTTCAACATGAATTGATGATGGATGAGACTCAAAAACCTAACAACAAATGCAAGTACACGAAAAATAATTGACAACTAAAATGAAGCAGACTAACAATGAAGTAGTGATTGTCTTATTGTTGTTCCTTCTGCCATTTTCATCTAAGCCCTATCCCAGAAGCTCATAGGTAATTTGAGCAACATATTCTTGCAAGCAGTCCAATCAGAGATACTTCTAGAAAGTATGCAAACCAAGAAAGAAAATTCTCATGGACATGATTTTTCAGTAATACCCTTTTTACTTATAGTAAGCATACATGTGATTTGTGCAAAACCTAAAATACTGAACCATCTGAACTGCACTGATATAAATGACTGAAAGTTAAATACTTACACATCAGTATGAAGTTCCGAAGTTCCCCGAGTCTCAATCTCTTGTAAAGACATACGTAATGATAAATCAAAGTGTGTGGTGCCCTTAAGAGAGCGACCTATTTCTAGGACCTTATACTTGACAATCTGCCCTTCCTGGTACCCAAGAAGTGGGTTTGGCATCCAACTATCTGTAAGTTCAGTAAAATGAACCTTTCCAAAGAGATGAGGTCCGATTTGCACAAGCAGCCCACCAGCACCTGGAAGTATTTTTGAAATTCTACCAGCACGAACATCACCTTCATGTACATGTTCGCTAACATTCTCAAGAGCATCAGTGTCAAGAGTTCCTTTGGAGACAATTGATAAGGGGTGCAAAATCAAGCGTATTAAATTCTTCTCCTTGTTAACACTTAAAATATGACCAGTCACACCTTTTCCAACAGGAAACCGCTTTTTGATATCACAAATTTCAGAAGGTTCGGTTGCACTGTCTAGAATAAATAGCTTAGCCGTCATATGACGAGACACTGTTAACCAGACCCATTCACTGTCCACCTTTACAACATACCCAGTAATGCATTTTCCAATTGAAAAATCAGACTCCTTAGTCATCAGCTTGTCGTCAATTTCTTTGGGTCCTGGAAAAGAATCACAAAAAAATATATTTGAAACATGGAGAAAAAAGTACCTCCGGGAAAAAAAAAGTGACAAGATAGCAAGAAAAAGGAACACTACATATTTGTAAAACAGCTAACAAAGATTATCAAAACAAACCATAGGAAATCCGTACAGAAAGTTCATTCAACATAAAATACTGACGTTGAACATATTTATTCCGTAACTATTATTACCTGAAATCAATGAAGGACGGATGGAGAGTTCCCATTGGGTCTTTTTACTCTTCTTATCTGAGGGACCAGGCTTTTCAACGATTCTTGCCGTCAGTACTTGCCCAACTTTAATTTTACTAAATGCACCCACCACAATATGTTCATCACTGGCCTACACAAGTATGTAAGATCAAGATCCAGTACAACACCATAAGCTAGAATCTAATTAGTGCGAAATAGCAGTGACAGACACAGTTAATTATTGAACTCCAAAATAAAAATGTTCACCTCTGTTACATGCACTCTCCCATGGAAATTTACTCCAAACTTCAAACGCAATTCTAGAGGCCTTATGTCGGTAACCTGGATAAAAAAGAACTATAAGAGAAGTTGTTTTCCAAAGAATATGTAAAAGGAACGATGTCTTAAAGAGTACGGAAACAAAAGGTATACCTCTGCCTCAACAAGTGAGCCAACATTGTAACTGGACTTTTTCTTGGCCCTTTTCGAACTGGAAGTCTCAACAACCTCCTTCAGAGATTTCAGAAGCAATAGAAGTCTCCCAGTCGCAGATGAGCTAGGAAGATCCTCAACAGTGGCAACCACACTGCATTTAATAGAACCTCTCAAGCTATTACCCATTTTGAACAAGCAAAATGTAAAAAAGAAACAAGACATAAAATCTGTGATTTTGGGGGGGCAACGCATGCAGCGAGGCATAGGATATAGCTATGGAGGCCGTGGCGCCAGATAATAATAACCTCCCTAAAAGTTAATAGTTATGCAATATCTTTAAGCGCAAATACGAAGTTAAATGAAATCGAAGATTAGGTCTTCATATCCGGTGAAAAAAGTACGTTTCACTGTAAATAGAAGCCTAAAATGCTACATATAGGGGGTTTTGAAGAGGCATAATAAAGAGGTCAGCCGAAAAGCGTCTAACGTAAAAACCACGAACACCTCACGCAATCAACATCTCTAACATATAACCAAACATTATAAAAGAATGCACTGTTCACATTCAGAGAAGAAAACATCCCTATCACAGAAGAATCAATAAAGATAAATTGCAGGCAGAAATTTTGGAAATATGCAAACCTTTGGCCATTCACGAAATGCTTGTTGGGAAGCTTCTGTGTATTGTAGTCAGCTATTGATGCATAACCTATGGCATGATCAAAATCTGGTATGGAGAGAACCTACATTCGATGATAATGAAGTTCAGATAGCATAAAATCAGTTGAAGTGCATCATAAGCCCATAAGCTCTGCCAAGAATAAAATTGTCAGAAACTTCTACAAGAAAGCACTTACCAAGTAGTTCTCTTTGACAAGCTCTACAACTGCATTAACAGTTTGATGCAACTCCATATCCACAGATTTATCTCTCTTACGTTTCTGAAGTAAGTCAAAAGACATGAACATCAGGACTTCAGTAAACACAATGCATAGGTAGGAACTTCCTCTTTAGACATTAATTGAAAATCAAGTTTGCATATCTCCCATTTAAAAAAACATTTTAATCTTCGTCTTAATATAGGTAAAGTGAAGCTATTAACTCGAGACATTAAAAAAGTAATAACAAGAGTTTGTAACGATACGTTTACACGAGAATTGGATCAGCCCTGATATTGTGCATGTCTTAAACGAGTTTCCATTAAAACTGATTCTAATTGATTAAGTTAAGCACTACCTTCTTTGAGGCCTTGTTATCACCACCATCTTCTTTGACCCGACAAACCAACTCAGGTTTGAGAGACAAATCTACAAGGAGCTCAGACTTATTAATGTCAAGAACAACAGCACGAACAATAGACGCTTTTTCTATACTCGTTCCACCCACTGAAAAGAATGACGCGGAGCTTATTAGAGCACGAAGTAAGGCATGAAAAAGCTTACCAGCTATCAAGGAAACAGAGAGAATTGACAGTATAAGTCAAGACATTAAAATTCAAATGCATGAAAAAGGGGTCGGCAAAAAAAAACCTACACTGATAGTGAGTAATAAAACCAAACACATCGGTCTGCTGCTTAAAGCGAAGAACAACCCCAAATTCTTTGATCTCGTGAATCACTCCTTCAACAACACTCCCTATATTAAAAGATTCCACCCATTTGAAATCAATATTTTTGGAGTCCGACATTTGCATTTTAGCAATCTGCATCATAAAGTTAGACAATTATCAGTACTGCTACAGTTAGACAATTATCAGTACTGCTACCAATTAGTATTACGTGTACACCAACAATAACTTAAGCCAACATAGTACAGAACTGGGTGCTGCAGATAAACAAAAAGAAACAAAATCAGATGGAAATACGTAATCGATAAATTCATTGTTAGTGATAATACAACCAAACCAGCGCCCTGGCATAGAGTAAGAATCATATATCCTCAATGTAAATCACAGGGTAGTACCACATGAGAGACAACAAGTAACTTCCCCTTCGCACAATTAAAATCAAGAATTTTCATCTCATACATGAAAGTAAAATCAAGAATTATCGAGAGAGGACGAATAAACTGAAGACACCTATGTATGTGTTACCTTATCCTCCAGAATAAAATATCCCTGAATAAAGGACGTGTCAGTTGAAAAACAAGACGACTGCTTCAAGGAGAGTGTTATTCTGTTTGTGTCACTGTTAACCTGAAAGTAACAGCAACCAGATCAAACAACAGCTAAGTATGGTTCCAGATATATACAGCTACTAAACCAAATTATGTCCACTTACAGTTTCGACATGACTGCGGACAGATTGTCCAATGTCGAAGGCTTCAGATATATCAGTTCTTTGGTCATCTAGAGCCTGCAAGGAAATCAAGAAATCAGGCCAAACATCATGATAGCAGATTACTAATAGTATGTAAGCCAACAGAAAAACCTAAATATTTACTTTATTTTTAGGAGAGAATCCTGTCAACCTCCCAAGAAAACGAACAAAGCAGCCACCTTCAATTGAGTTGCAGACATATCCCTGATTATCAAGAAAAGGGAAGTTATTTCTACGAAAATATTAGGACGACTAATGTTACACCCTATGAAGAGAGAAATTAACCGCCATGCCAAGCTTCTTACATGGACTATGGAATGAGGATGAATATGTGCAATATCCGAAGGAAGCTCATTAGCTGAGTTAATAAGAGAAAGTTTCGCAGAGAGTATCAAACTGTTGCCATCAACATCTGCAAGTAGATGATGAAAATATCAAACCCAAACAAAATTAATGTTTACATAGTACGTGGATATGATCCACTCAAGAGTACAAACAGTCCAGTAACATTGCACGCGCTTATCATTAGATTAAAACACCTGCTGAAAGACAATTAGTTATGCACAACTCGAACTTACTAATTCTTTCTTTAATGCCTCTTTGTAAACATTAGGGAACCTGAAGCATACTCCTAAAAACTTTGATTTGGCAAACATTTAAAATAAAAACAGAAGACAACCAAAAAAACAAAAAATTGTGAACAGGTTCCAAGTTAAAACTTAAAACTATATATTTGTTTTATTCTTTACTGTTATTTTACAGTTTCTGACAGATGTTACACCTTAAAACAGGAACCAAGTTCTTTCAGAAATTGAATAGAACTGACTAAATGGGGAGTTTTGGATCCAGCTATTTGAGACCTCAGACCTGATAAAGAGCATATCAATTGTATAGTAAAATGTTGTCACAATGTCAAAAAAATTCTACACTAAGCTTTCATCTTTAATTTCCTTCAATAAACTGTATCAATACCTCCTCCGTACCATAGCTCACCAAAGATGTTACTACACACACATGACTCACATGACAACTACATACGAAAGACATGTTTCTCGAGTATGTCCACTGAATGTACAATGTACTGAACCAAAATTTGGAAATGATTGCCAATTGTGAGCTTACCTAGAACCACAAGTTGATCAAATTCATGCCCAGGCTTCAACATAGACTTCATCAAAGTAGTGTGCGCTACAGAGCAAACAGAAGGATTAGCGAAATAACTTTTGAAAAAAAGATACAATATCCAAACACTAATGAAAACAGGTACCTTGGTGGTCCGCCAAATGTTCAGTGAGTATGGTGCCCTTCAAATAACCTTTAGCATTCACTTTCACGATAACTGCATTAGGAGTCAAGCGCTCAACAACACCAGAAACCACGCTACCCAACTTTAATACAGCATCTTCTGATGTTCTGTCAGGAAGAAGTCAAGAAAAGAATATTAAGCTGGGGATGTTACTAACTTCGCAAGATGGAATGGTAAATTTTTTGGGAAGAAAATAGCAGTAATAGTGAGCATAATGGTTTTTATAATATAAAGAAGATAAAAAGAAATTCAAGATTCTCTAGCTGAACAGCATAACCTAATACAAAAATTCTAATCGTGTTCCAAAGTATAAGCTTCTGCAGATATGCGAGGCAAGACATTATCAGTAAGCATTCTATAGCAAAATTATATTATATTCCTTCCCGAACACCAATAGCATATAAGCTAGTAGGCCTTCAGAACTTGAGAACTTAGATTGAGGTGTGCCACCGAAGGTTTAAGGAAACGGCAGGGAGAGGCATTTTCCGTAGGAAATGCAAGACATTGCCTCACATTGTGACTTTAACAAGTTACCAACCAGTCCTACTTAAAGTTGAACATGCTAACCTACTGCCCTAAATAAGAAATAAGAAAATGTATTGTCTTCTCTCTATGCTTGAATGGCATTTATATGTGGGTTTCATCTTAAAGACCATCTGTAAAGCCTTTACAAGAAAGGTCACAGTCTCAAATACGCCTTGCTCAGTTAAAGATTCTTTATGCCCAAAAATCAATAGGCTAACCTTCAAAGCTAGTGGAGACCAGACATCACAACCGTCGATTTAAAGAACAGAAGTTTATAAACTCCTTCTCTTCTAAAGCTTACACTTGTAATGGGAACTTTGAACTTCTTTAATGAACTTCTCAGATAGGACTTTTCCGTCCTTTAAGGTGGATTAAACGCTCTCGACAGGATAGGGGGGGGATGCCAGACCCCTTTATTTGAAAGATTCATGACACCCCCATTTCTTTTCTTGGTTCTAAGGAACTACTTTAGATTCTTACTACATTTAAGAGATAGTCAACCCTCATACACGCTTTAAAAAATGAATAATTGGCACCTTCATACACATAGATATAGAATTCAAACACAGTGAGAATGAAAGCGAACCTTGTTGGAGACATAAGAAAACTAATGTTGATCCTCCGGGAAGAAGGAACTGCACTCATTACCCTACACTTCACGACTTGTCCAGCATGATACATTGAACTTGCTTCGCAGCCTGGGTCTAATCCAAGTTCAGATCTGATTAAGAGAGGAAATAATCAGCTAATGAATAAAAAGATCAAATAATATATTAGGAGGCTTATAGAGTAATAGCTGATTGTTTGTGGGACTTTACAGGACAGTACTTCGCTTTTATAGGCTCAAAAGTAATACAAGTTAGGAAACTAACAAGGAATTGCTAAATTCTAAACCGTCTAGCCGATTCTAAGAACTAAATCAGATAATCATCAGAGCTCTCTATCTATATCTAACAACACAAGTCCTGAATGACAATGGTCAATAATTACCAAAAAAATAGATAACGTAGAAAAGTTGCCTAGTTACGTTCTTGAAAAGGGCAAACTGGTTGCTCTTTATCCACAGACTAATTTCATATACATACGAAGAAATCATGAAATAAGTAGATGCAATTACGTAGCATAGTTGCTGACTAAGATCATCACATATGCACAAATGCACAAGAATGAAATGTATAGACATGTATACAAGTTTAAGGTCTGTATAACAGCAAGGGATTGGTTATATAGAGCAACTAACCGACGAGCAAATCCCTGCACTCCATTGTAGAAGTTCACAAAGCACCCATGTGTTTCAACTTTTTTGATCCATCCATGTGTTATCAGTCCCTCAGTAGCATCGTCATATGAACTAAGAATAGCAAGCTTTGACTTGACCTGAAGAAAACACAGCAAACAAGATAGGAAGATAAGAAAAATCATGGGCGACTTCCAATAAAGGGGCTGAAATACTGAGGACAGACGAACAGAGATCCTAATGCATTAGACTGTAAGAAAATAGTAAGTAATACTAAGTCAACAATAACACAAGAAACAGAACATACAAGAGTCTTTTTGTGTGTGACTGATATAAGCCTGGACTTGAAACCTAGCACTCGAAATGCTAAATCTGCTCCAACCTACACAGAACAATTGCCACAATGATAAACAATTGATTCTTTTCACACATACAATGCAGTTAGGAGGTAACAGACAATGAGAGTAATTTATACCAAGAGAAAATACCTTGAATTTCTTCCTAGGCTTTGGGACTTCAATTTCTGACATGTGTGTAAGAGGACAAAGTGCCTTCACACCAGTCGACAGCTGCACATAAGCACCAAAGTCCCCGACGGAGGTTACCTTCCCCTTGACAACCATACCTGGCTTGGCATCTGAGTGAGTGAAAACTGATCCCTCAAACGCACTAGTCTGGATAAAGTAAGCAGAATGGTGGAAGCAAATTAAGAAACCACACTTTGAATACTGAATACTAAAAAGAACTAGGCTTGTATAACAGAAGCAGAATGCAAATGCAAAACAGTTCAGTTCGTTACATACAATATATTGTTAGCAAGGGGTCACACTTGTAGTCTGTATAAATTTGCAAATATTACATGAGGTAAACCATTTGAATCCAGGCACCAACAATATTAACACCTTGGCGGATAAATTCTCTTTATGTAATTTCAAGGCTTCTAATCTTAGTGGGCACCATGCATGCAGAGAAAATATATTAAGGGCAAGACACAACCTTCAAGATACCCAATGCAAGTCCTTCCAAGTGCCTGAATCCTAGAATACGAGCACGGACAGAATTCCCCTCCTTGTACTTCTTCTCCAGTTTCCGAACTTCCTCATCAGCCACGTCAGATATCTAAATTTAAGAAAAGAAGATTCAAAACAGCAGGTATGGTCTAACTGGTGAAAAACATATGGGAAAATCAACAGCAAACAGATGCAATGATACGAACTTACACTAACATACGCCGGAGTTGGTACAGGAGTTGAAGGAATCTCTAGCAGCAGGCCCAACCCTCTATCAACTCTAACTACACGGGCGCCATCATAAATATCACCAGTTTTAACATGCTAGAGATAAACCACATCATTAGTCGGGCAACAAAAGACATTGACAAAAATCACAATCTCAACCATTACATCATAAATGCAAATACCACCTAATGGTGATGAAATTGGTGCAAAATGAATCACAGATCAACTTCTTCTAGGGTCACTAAACAGGCCAAGTTGGTGACACCCACACGAAAATTGCCATTGACTCAACTCTTGGGCATACGAGTTTTACAAAGGTTCACAGACCTGAATTCATACACCTAACGAGAAAAGTGTGCAAGAGGTATGCCACTATGCCCTTATGTGCAGTATTGGTTGTAACAACTAATTACAGATTAAGATGATTGGAGTATAAAGATGCTGTAATACCACAATCTGAACAAGTTATTCAGTATAAACTATAAAGATGCTGTAATACCACACAATCTGCACAAGTTTCTTTTTTAAGAGCAGTGCCCATTTGGCTTAACCCTTTCAAGTTCTTATTTAGCGTTTTATTTCTTGTGGGTCAGCTCATGGGGTTGAAAGACAAACGTTTTGATGCTTACTCCTTATGCATCACACACCATCCAAATCTCTTAACCTGTCACATTCATGCCTGAAGTACGAGGTTGATTCTATAATCTTTGGCGCGCCTTAACAGTCCTCTTTGGCTTCCCGAATTCTGATGCCTTTAGGGCTAAAATACGCCCTAAACTAGGCTTTGACTCGTAAACTCTCTTAATGTTTTCATTAATAAAAACACATAACATATTTAAGATTCTTGTTGTTTTTATCTCATGCAAATATTATTTTAAAACGTCCTATAAAAAGTTTTCAATCCACTAGCAAATAAAGCAGAAAAAATTATAGAGTAGACTTAATTTCTTATTATAGTCAAGTAGACTTACTGAAGGAGGAGCTTTATTATGAACAAGGTGATGGTTCATGGTGAGACCAACAGCCCTAGTCGACGGATCGATAAATAATATCCGAGCGTTTACCTAACCCAAAAATAAACACAAATCAGACGAAAATGCAGAAACTCGTGCATTAGTCATACCAAGGTCCAATTGGCAAGTTGCATATGGAGAAACATAAATACCTTCTTATTTTGTTCATAGTCCTCTTGCCACGTTCTGGTTGGAAAAGAATTTTGCAAATGAAAAACATCAACCTGTTGAAAATATTAAACGTACGTGAGATGATACAAGATGAGCAACAGAAACTGACCAACAAGTTAACAGAGTTACGGTCTTACAGTTCCTGTGAAATAAGTAAGGAATGATAACATAATCCCATTTTCAAGGGTGGACTTCACACGAGCATTTATCATCATGCCTGGAACGAGCAGATCGATGGAAATTCCCTTAAGATCCTTGGTCTGTAAAATGCTGACAAGTTAAAATACTGGACAGTCGAAATACAGAGTGGACAGAAAACAAAAAGAAAGTATGGACAATGATAGTACGATAGCAGCATATGAAAGAGTAAGAAGGCATACCACGGATTTAGACACAGTATCAGGGTCAGCACTCAAGTGAACAACCCTACGAGCCTTATCAAGGCTCTTAACAACTCCTTGTAATAATTGCCCAGCATTTCCCTTTATCTCGACTCCATCTGAGAAGAAACAGAATAGCCAAATTAATTATACAACTTGCTAGCCAAAACAATGTCTGACAGCTCTGAAGCACATCAACAATCGACAACAAAGTAAACAAACTAACACTTAATAGAATTAAAAACTAGATTATCCACGTAATGGAAAAGAAAAAACATGGAGCCAGGATATATTTGCTGTAATGGATTCAAATGTAACAGAAGCAAGAATTTTCATCAACAATCCACTTTCCGTTGTTTTTTTGACGATGAGCATCCGATTGCTTAAAGCCTAAATTCGAAGCCTTGCATTTTCTCCAGCAATACAAATAATAACCTAACAAGTATATTAACATGTCTACGCAAAGAAAATGCACAAATAGTCAAAGAGATACAAATTGTAACTTCACATTTTCTCACCTTTAGTTTTCCTTGAAAGAAAACCAGTAAACGAAGAAGGCCCAAAATGAAGAATGTAACCATGGTCTTCAATGCTTTTCACGTATGCCATTAACACCTGTAGATAATGTACAGGCAGTCAGAAAAATCAAATTCTACCAAACACTAACAGTTGAGTATTTGGAATGCAACATGTAGAATAGTTTTGTGCAGTACAAAAGTATGTCTGGAATTGCTTGGATCTGAGAACGCCATTCGCTCATGCAGATTAGACACACAACATTTCTTTGAAAACAACACAAAGTAAGCTTTCTCCCGTATTCTTAATGGCTATATCATTTTATGTGTTGACCATCTAGGTACGGGATAATAATTTTACTCAAGTGACGAGCCATGCTCTACTGACAGTCCAGCTAAAGAGAAAAATCAAATATCATAATCCCTACAACTTTTCAAACAAAACTAACAATCATGTGGCTATCTAAGAGACATACAATGAAGACAAAAGTTTAAAACAGCTTAGCATACTTAGACCGCTGAATATAATGCGTAAGAACATACCATCCCTTCTTGTATCGCATCCCACGTCAAGTCCTTATGCAATACAGCAAGTCGCAAAGAAAGCCAGATCTTTTTCCTCCCTTTGCCCGTACCTTTATCTTCATCAACTTGTACGACGACGCAGGATACGAGTTCACCAGCATGAAATATGCTGGAAAGAAAGTTACCTTCCGAATCCTGCAATTGAACATTATATGAGCAAAATTCATCAACCCCTCTCTTAACTTTATTGTCTTTCTACAGAAAGACAAGCCAAGTTTATCAAATGCGGGATACCTTAATTTGATTCTCTGCAATAAGGTCAGATGCCTCATCTGCTCGAACCAATCCACGTAATCCACCTGGGAGACTAACTGCTATATCTTTCTCATTTACTTCAGCAATAACACCCCAAAGCTTCATTCCAGGTGCAACATTCTGAAAAGTAAAAGAACTCATAAGTTCATCACCAATGTCATGCAAACTACACAACAATGTGTTTGAGTAAACCTAAGTTAAACCAAACCGTTCATTTCCAGAAATTGCTAAAAAATTCTATTAGAAACTTAGTGATTTTATACCTTTAAAGTGATTCTATTAGCAAACCTAGGTAATTTCCCAGCAATACCATCACCAAAAAGTGAACCAAAATCATCATCCTCAACTGTATCCTTTTTCTGCCTTTTACTCTTCTTTTTTGATTCTCTATATTCCGTCGCAAACTCAGCATCCACCTCCGCACGGATTTCAGACTCTTCACGCCTACTCAGAGTACTTCCTCCTCCTACAAACAAAGTAAAAACAAGTGTGATTACAAATCATACTGTACTGATATTTGGTGTAACTAAGAAAACGATATCTTACCACGAGGGAAATCAGGAACATCGTCTTCAACTTGAGGAATCAAATCGGGAGTTTTGGTAGAATCTTTAGATTCCTGTTTAGTTTTGGGTGTTTTTAATGAATCCCCTGACTTTCTCTTCAGGGATTTATTCGTAGGTCCTGCCATTACAGAAAATTTTACAGAGCTTCTAAAGAACCCTAAAAATATCAAGAGAGGGTATATATTGTTTTCGATGGAGGCGGAGAGGTGGGTTTAAGCCTTAAAGGGTTTTAGGTTTGGGAAATTTGTCGTTTGGTCCAAAGCCTATATATATAGTTATTATTATAGGGTCCAATCGGACTTTTTATTTATCTAGAGGTCCAAAATAGTTTAAAACAAGAAAATGACCTACCTACCCACTTCCCAAACGTGTGTACAAAAATACGTTCTCTCCCAAAAAATAAAAAAAAAATTATTTTTTTAAAAGCAACGGGAATTGAACCCCTAACCTATAACTTGGGAGTTCAACCCCTAGCCAACTGGGCTAATCCCAATTGGTTTTAGAAACAAAACAAAGCAACCAGATGGTTATCAGATGTTGATGGTATTATCCCAGCTAGATTAACTGGAATCATTTCTTAAGTGTTGAACTTATGTTTACAGTCTTCTATTGTAGTTTGAAGACCTATTGTGTTTGTTTGATTCTCAAGTTATCTTAGCTTGAATTCTAAGCTAACTCTGGTCTTTGAAAACTATAAATAGAGCATCTTTGTCAACTGGGAAATCAATCCGTGACACTTTGTGTCCTAGTTGATTTTAGAGTCGCCTATATTGACATTTTAGGTCTACGGCTAAAAAGACTTCACTTGGGATTCATAAAGCCAGGTCCGACTATCATTATTGATAGTTTGTGAATCCTGATCTTGCTTTTCTGTTATCGAGGTTTTCATAATCTCTTTCGGGCAAGATAGATGGTAATCACAAAGTTCTCTTCGTCTCAAACTTTGTGATTCCTCGAGATAGATATCTAAAGATTGATCTTATTAGTTGATCATTCGACGATTATTCTTGAGAGGTGGTTAAGAATCTAGGCTGCTCTTCGAGAGTCGTAAGTTCTAGATTTGTGAGGTTTGTTAGCTTGCTATTGCAAACAGATTTCCACACCTTGACCTTTAATCTTAACGGAAATCAAATAGGCTTATCTATTAGAGGTAGATTGGTATCAAAATTATTCACTTTGGCTGAAGCAACTCTTAGGATGTAAAGGACGTCAGCTAAGGGAATCAAGTGCGTAAAACCTTGCGAGGTTCAAGAGACGTAAGGAGATCGACTGTAACTGAGTCGCTTGAAGGGTGGATTTGGTCTCAACTACATTCCAATTCGAAGTTTGACAGTAGGCTAGTATCTGTAGCGGCTTAATACAATGTGGTGTTCAATTTGGACGAGGTTCCGTGGTTTTTCTACTATTGCGGTTTCCTCGTTAACAAAATTTATGGTGTCTTGTGTTTTTTCTTTTCCGCATTATATTGTCTATATTTACACAAGTTTGTACGTATTCAATTTATAATTATATTTACACAAGTTTGTACGTATTCAATTTAAGTAGATACTCCACTTAATTGTAATCGATTAGGATATTGGTTTCTTGTATAATTCATATCTTGAAAGATATATAACAAATTTAATCACTTGGAAGAATTCCTATTGAATTATTTGGATACGACTAGATTGATTTTTGAGATCGTCCTAGTACTCTGCTTAACAATTAGGTTCACAGACCTTGTGTCTATATACATATTTATTGAGTAGAGGTTGAGATATTAACTCTATATACATATTGTCAAGGATCATTAAGTTGGTCTACTTGCAACTGTGTTAAGTTTTGTCTATACAGGTTGCCAAACGAAAAAGTTGGGTGTATTTAGTATCCCCTGCGTTTTCAGAAGGTGTTAAACAAATATAATCCAGACATGTTAGCAGCTAATTAATAAACAAGTACCTAAAAGGTCACCATACGATTATTCTCCCTCAACACCATTTTCATCGGGTCCATCAATTATTCACGAGATACCCCAAAAAACCCAAATGTCAGCTTAGTTCTCAATAATGATGATGCTAATAAAAAAATTGTAGGAAGAAATAGCGCAAGACTGGCTAGAAAATTATCTCAAGAAGATGGGAGCTCCGGTGGTTTTAACATGGCGGAGATTATGGAACATCAGAAGACCGTCGAGAAGCAAAGAGCGGTTGATAGTAAATTTCAAAAAAGGGAAACGAAAAAAGGTTGGGTTTCTCGAGAAAACATTGTCAATGACTATGACAATCATAACATTCTTCAAGCAGACACTTCAATTATTAATTCCCCAACAAAAACATGTGCGGAAACTCGAACTTGACAAGCTACAAGCACAGATTGAACAACAAGTTGGATTTAATAACAACCTAGCTGGTGATGATGATTACGATGATGAGTTCGATGTAGTAGTACCTATAGAGTAAATGATGGATTAATTAATTTTAATTAATTTGAAATATTGAAATTTAATTTGAAATGTAGTTGCATTCTACTTAATATTAATTTGAAATGAAAAGCTGCTTAATTTGAAATGTTGTTGCATTTCTACTTAATAAGTTTAACTTAATTATAAAATCACACCAAATTTAACTTAATTATAACATCAACCACATTTAACTTAATTACAATACAACATTTAACATCATCGTATCAAAATCTCATACGAGTAATGAGAAACTCCTTGAGGATGTGAAAATGAGCTTCGTATTCAAAATATTTTCGTTTTCATCTTCATCATTCCTCTCGAGAGCGCACAACAATGTCATCATAGGTTTCACCCCTAAGTCTATATCAGCTTACAATCCGAACCAAAGCTATAAAATCCTCAACTTGTTTTCTTATGTCAAATAATCGACATAACAGTTTTGCATGACCCCGATTATGAGGGTTACCTCTGTCATTGTAGAAGGTCTCGTGAACTTTACCCCAATAAAACTTTACTGACTAAACCAGCTTGGTGTCGTTCTTCTCCCCTCTTCGGATAATATCTTACGTAGTCTCTGCAAAGAGATAAATCTTCGTCTAGAGTAAAGTTAGGATTAGGCATGTTGATTGAGATTAGATAGTGAGAGTGGAAGGTGTAATTTTGAAATGGGATGAGTGGGTGTGTATATAGGGGATATATTGAAAGTCGTTGGGAAAACTAGTCATTGGCGATAGAGTGTTTATCACTCAATCAACTGAAAATGCTAAGTGATAATTTAATATTTTATATAAAATTAATATTGAATAACAAACTACAAACAAATTAACAATTATTAAACTAACACATGAAATAAAACTTAATAATTACGCCCGCCGATTCTTCCATACTCTGCCCAAAGATTCACTCTCAAATCTTGTCTTAAATTGTCATACATATTCCGCTTCTGAATGTAATTAGTCATTTGCCCATAGTTTCTTGCAAAAAAGCCTCTTTCTAGTTGAATCTCAGGCCTCAAATCTTCATCTTCATAGTCCACTCTTTATCACGAAGGGTTTCCTGAATTACCATGTTATGTAGAATTATGCAAGTGAGCATAGTCTTGTGCATTTCACGTGGACTTAAACCACGATATGGCCCACAAATGATAGTGAAAATTTTAAAATCCCGTTCCACATCCTTCCTCAATGCCATTTGGCGTTCGTTAAAATGGCGGTATGAATGACCCAATTCTCAGGCAGGGGGCTGACGATAACATTTAACCAAGGTTGACTATTTTTGATGGATACCATCCGCAAGATAACACCCATGAGTGTATTAATGGTCGTTGATTGTGAAACGGATTTGGGGACAAATTTTATACTTTAGATCTTCAAACAAAGGCGACTTGTGCTAAAAATTAATATCATTTTGTGAATCTAGAAGACCAAAAAAAGCGTGTCATATCCAACAATCATAAGAAGCATCAACTTCAAGGATAACGATTGGTTTCGGGTATTGACCGACCCAATAAGTAGGGCATCCCTACCATATCCAATGCATATAATCAATACTACCTATAGCATTCATGGGAATCCCATATCCGCATTTTCCCTTAATATTTGTCTAACATCTTCTTAGGTTAGTTTTCGTAAATACATTGGACCAAAACAATTAATTACGACTTCACAAAACAATTCCCTTAATATTTGTCTAACATCTTCTTAGGTTAGTTTTCGTAAATACATTGGACCAAAACAATTAATTACGACTTCGCAAAACAATGAAAGATAAGTGAATGAAGTTATTTTGTCTGTACGAAGGTACTCATTGTTCGAAGTTACTTTTTTCCATAACCTAAAATCCCTATAGACGAAGTAACTTTTTATTCAGTACTATGATCTCTAATATTTAGTGCATCAAACTGATAATTACATTGAGGTTCTACTCGAAAAAGCTCATAAATAATCTTTTAAACCAGGTGTCACGGCATGCGGAATCGACCTTGGAAATTTTGATCAGAGTACACACAACTGGGAAGAAAATAATCGTGCATCAACATCCGATGGTAAAATTCCCTTCCTCGGTACGTATATATTCTTGGGAATACTTCTTTTGGCTATAAAACTCTAGGTATTTGGCCCGAATATACGAGCATCAGAGTGTCGATTAGTTATTTGTCTCCAGTTTCCTCATAATCAAGTTGTTTCAACCTCCGTTGATGTATTTGTTGTTGTAATTTAAACATATTCATAATTATACTTGAAAACGTGATGGTACCAAATACACCACCAACTTTTTCGTTTGGCAACCTGTATGGACAAAACCTAATACAATTGCAAGTAGACCAACTTAACGATCCTTGAAAATATGTATATGGAGTTTATATCTTTATCTCATCTCAATCAGTATGTATATAAACAAGGAGTCTATGAACCCGATTGTTAAGATGAGTACTTCGATGATCTCAAAAAACAATATCCAAGATCAATCTAATCGTATCCAAATAACCCAATTGGATTTCTGCCAAGTAATAAAAACTTGTTATTTATATTCCAAGATACAAATTCTATAAGAAATGAGTCTCGTTATCGATCACAATTAGATGGACGTATCTACAAAGATTAAATACGTAAAACTTTCGTAAATCCAATTATAAAGATAAACAATATAATGAGGAAAAGGAAAAACACAAGATACCGGGAGTTTTGTTAACGAGGAAACCGTAACTGCAGAAAAACCCCAGGACCTCGTCCAGATTAGAATACCAAAATGTATTGCCGCTACAGACACTAGCCTACTATCAAACTTCAGACCGGAATGTGGCTGAGATCGAATCCACCCTTCAAGTGATTCAGTAACAGTCGCGATTCTTACGTCTCTTGAACCTCACAAGGCTCTATGCAATCAATTCTCTTAGTTGACCTCTTTTACATTCTCAGAGTTGCTTCAACCTAAGTGCAAACTTTTGATATAAATCTGCCTCTAACAGATAAGCCCATTTGATTTCCCTTTAGATCAAAGATCAAGTCTTGGAAATCTGTTTGCAATATACAAAGCTAGCAAAACTCATAATCCGTAACACTTACACTCACTTAGATGAGAAGCCTGGATCTTTTACCACCTTTCAAAACAATCTTAAAAAATCACTTAAAATCACTTTTCAGATATCTATCTTGAGGAATCACAAAGTCTGAGACGAAGAAAACTTGTGATTTTTATCTATCTTGCCTGAAAGAGACTACGAGAACCTCGATAACAAAAAATCAAGACCAGGATACACGAACTATCAAGGTAAAGATAGTCGGACCTGGATTCACGAATCCCCAAAGTGAAGTCTTTTAGTTGTGGACCTAATTATGTTTCTCAGGGAAAACCTAGGTCAATAGAGGATGACTATATCAACAATTATTACATAAAGTATCAGGGATTGAATTTCCTAGGTGAAATAGCATCTCTATTTATAGTTTTTCAAGACTAGGGGTTTACTTAAAATTCAAGCTAATATAACTTGAGAGTCAAGCAAATACTTTTAGTCTTGAAAATACAATAAAATAGTACACACTATGGTTCGGTTACGAAACCATGTATAATGAATGTTCGATTTGGCAAATATGTAATGTGAACAATTTGCAAATTAATGTTCATTAAAACACTTAAGAATTTAATCATGATGCACATACATAAGCAGTTGATCAATGAAGTCTTAGAAGTGTTTAAGAGAGTCATGGAAATACCAAACATATTTAAAAAATAAGTATTAGAGCATCTACTTAATTTTACTAGGACCATTGGTGGGACGGTTCGTGAACCGTAAGGCTTGTTCACGAGTCAGGGTGCCACAGTTCGTGAACTAGGTTGCGTAACCCTACAAGATTCTCGAACTCAGATGTCCACGGTTCGTGAACTGGGTTCGCCAACTGCTAGCCTATTGATACCAACACAAAATTTCAGTTCGCCACGGTTCGTGAACCGGGTTAACGAATTGTCCCCAACTGAACTTAAAATTTGCGAACTGGTTCACCAACCTTCCTTGTATTTCTGAAACTCAGATATCTATGGTTTGCCAAGTGGTTTACCAATCTACCTGAGCAGAAATATCAGAAGTTCATGGGTTTCTCTCTTATGATGTTTGAAACATTCCCAAGTGATAAAATCACTATATGAGCAATTTATAATTGATCCACAAATTAATTCTCAAACAATAAATTGTTTTGAATTAATATTGTTAAGTACCATTGAACATCTTTTATAGAATCATATTTCGAGATTTTTAAGAAGACAAGCTTGACTTGAAATTTCTTATTTGTAAATCTATTAAAAGTCATACGACATAGTCTCAACATATGGAATGGTAATATATTGAGTAAAATATTATGGTTTCAGTCTTCACATACCTGACACAGAAGTTCTCCAAATGTTCGTCGATCTTCAGTCTTCGAGGGTAATTTCTGATACTCAAATAAAACATGACTTAGTAGACTATAAATCAAGATATAATTTTGATCATCTAACATTGACAACAAGCTTGAGATAACAAAATTCTAACCTAGTCCAAATTCTAACCTAACCAATTTTGAGATAATACAATTTTGATCATCTACCAAATTCTAACCTAGTCCAAAACTTGACTTAGTAGACTATAAATCAAGATATAATTTTGATCATCTAACATTGACAACAAGCTTGAGATAACAAAACATGTGGGTTCAACCGAGCATTGCTCAAACAATCTCCCTTTTTGTCAATTTTAGTGACAAAACTACTCAATATATATGGATTCAGAATAAATAAACTTTTCAACTCAAAATCCACTATGCTTGATTTCCTTCGTAATTAAAGTTCTTCTATAGTTCTGCATATGTTCGTTCAACACCTTTGTTGTTGAAGATCCGTAGCAATAACAACTTATGAGAATACTCAAAAAGAGCTTTGTTAGAATGGAAAAATCACTCTACTCATTGGTTGTTATAGGGAAACATAATACTGATACCTTCCTCAAAGTTCAATTGCACTGCAACTTTGAAGCAATACTACGGTGATATGTTCTCCACCTTAGTCAATAATTACAACTTTTGCAATATAGGTAAAACCTATAGATAATATAATTCACCCCCCCCCCCCTTATATAATGATATCCATATATTGTAGTAAGATACTACTTAATAACCCCCCCCCCCTTTTTTTGTCAAAAAAATTGTCAAAGGCGAAAAATAAGGATCACAATGAATTAAACAAAAAAGTATTTAATACTATAGAACACATATCAGCTTTTAGTTTAAGCGATTTTACCAAGACAACTCGGTTTTGTGCCAAGAAGACGTATATGTACAAGAATCTCCTACAATTCCACCTCCGTTCTCCCCACAAAGATATTACGTTTAAGCGCAAATTCAAAAGAACTCTCCCACATTTGATGTCATTCCAGAATAAACAACATGAGCGACCTTTACTCTAATCACAAGAGAATTATTTTCCTTTGACATTAACAAACTTACTCGCCAGTTATGAACAAAGTAAATTTGTATCCCAATATTTTTCTCTCTTCTCGCCAATTACGAACAAATAAGTTAAAAATAGCGATCTAAATGTTAGAGGCAGTAAGATAAAAGATTTTCGTGAGAAAAATAATCATCGACAAAAACTATTCTCTATGCAAGTTACGAACAAGTGAACAATTAGTGCGATATGACTCGATACAATAATTATAACTTCTCTAGCCATGTACGAACGTAGATATTAAAGTTCACCACTTATCCCTGGCGGTTATGCGATCAATGAAGTAAGAATATTCCTAGAAAACATCTTACGTAATCTTGTGGCAGTATATACACAAAAGTATAATCGTGGAGAAATCAATATTGGCATTCTCAAAATAGTTTACTCCTCTTTTACAAGAGTTAACAACTTAACCTGTGAGAAATATGAGATGTATGTTCTAATCACCGGAATATGATAGCAAAAAAAAAATTCATAAAATAAGCAATACATATATATATAATCCATGAAGATTAGGTATTGCAAGTCATCTTCCAAAATTAAATTTAATTAAATAAACTATAAACATGCAAGATGATGGTATTTGGAATAGCTAATGTAATACATAAGAACTACTCCAAAAGCTAGTGTTCCTCCTTAAACAATAAGAATAAATTCCTACAAGGAGTTAACTAGTAACGCGAGAACTCATACCTAAGGGATTGTGCAAAGAATTTGTTATTATTATTGAAAAACCAAGGTGTTTTTAAGGGATTGTGCAAAGAATTTGTTATCATTATTGAAAAACCAAGGTGTTTCTGCACAAGGTATTTTTTCGCAGATTAATTTTTGTTCATAGTGAGTTACGTCTTTTAAGGAGTGATTAATCTTAAACAATAAATCATTTATACTTGTTCCGAACTCCTCCACCTTAGTTCTAAAATTGTTGTCATGATGACATGTTGAAAATAGACATGTATCTGAGGAAGAGTTTGCATCTTCTAAAGATTTTTCTTTCTTAGTTCTTGACGACTTTATTCTTTCACAAAGAAAAACGTCGACATCTTCTATTGCATCTTTCTTCATAACACCTCTTGTTATTGAAGCCATTATTCTCTACCTTCTTACAAAAAGGGAGTGTGAATGACATATATAGGGTGGAGAGTCATTGAGCCAAGAATTTCAAGAAAACAAGGAAACTTAAGTTTTAATTTGAAACATTCCATGGGAAGTTCATGACCCAGTATGCTACGGGTTGGTGAACCGTTACAATGCCCTTGGCATGAAAATACACACGTTGACCACTTTCTAAGGATACAAAACTTAGAAGGCGGTAACACAACTTGAGCGAATTTGATATCAGAAAATATAGTTTTCATGATGCAACTTTGTGAAAACCTTATATTTTCAAGTTAATACTGTGAGGTTGCACACATCACTAGGATTAAGTAGTGATGGGGTGAGTAGGAAACTCACCATTAGTGTCACCAGCAAGGTCATTTTTATTTTTCTTATCGTTCATGGGCTTCCCTTTTATTTTCTCTCGTCGAGGCTCTGAAGAGTTTGTAAAGTTCTTCAAGGCTAGATTTATCCTCTCCATGTCATTCTGAATCTTGACAAGAATCTTATCTATTTTCTTCGATCTGTGATACTTCCCTTTAGAATATCACAATTACCACAAAAAGTGCAGTGTGAAATGAAAGAATTACCAAAAGGTATGGTTCTCTTTTTAGCACCATGAACATCTTCATCCTTCTCGGATCCTGCAAGAATGAAGGTATTGTTCTTGGTGAAAGAGGTATGCTCTTAAACCCAATCTGACTTGTGTTGCCAAAGAAATTTTGACCAAACAACATAACTGAGATTTTATCGGAGCTTCCGGAGAGCCTTTCTAAGTCACACTTGAGAGTATCAATCTCTTCTTCTTTAAGAAATAGGGTTTTTGTGAAATCTTCATTGACATTATCAAACTCTAGATTTTCCAAAGAAGAGATGTTTTAACCTTTTCCAAACTTTTATTTAGACGAAGGTTTTCACGATGAATTTCTTCACTCTTATTCAAGAACTCAAGAATCTCCTTATTTGATTCATTATTTGAGTCAGAATTAGGATCAACAGTGTTTCAGCAACAAGGGCAAAATTCTCTTTGAAGCCTTCAAAAGGGAGCTCATCAGGCATATCATTAAGAAAAACTGTGAGAGTATTATTTTCTTGATACCTTACTTGGCGTTACTTTTGTACATGTCTAAACCCGCGATATTTAAATCATTTAAAAGGAATTTCATCTATAAAGTTTGATTTATAGCTCTGATTTCCAAAACGTCTTTCTCTGCGTCTCTCGAGAAGATTTCTAACATGTTATGTGATCATTGACATGGTGGTATCAATTTCATCGTGATCATCACATCATTCATCGGCCCAAGATAAGCTAACCTTTGGAGGAAGAGAGCTTGATTTGGTCACAACTTCTAGAGCAGGAGTCTTTTCCTTAGTTGTGAGTTGCTCATGATCAAAGATCTTTAACTTTCCGACCAAGGTGTTTCTGGAAAGTGTAGTAAAATAGTTTCTGTCAGTGATGACATGAGACTCGTATCGAGTTAGTAAAGATCTCGGAATTTTTATTAAAATATCCCTTTCAGGAATGGTCTTTCTTAGTGCATGACAATCATTTACTAATTCTAACAACTTGTGATTAAATTTCTCGAACGAATCTTCATCATCCATATGAAGGTTTTCCAAGTCAAAAGTTAGGTTTTGAAACCTTGCCTTTTTCTATGCGGTTTCTAAGATATCCCAAGCATCCTTCGATCTAGTGCATATATATAGACAGATGATGTCGAAGATCTTGGCTTATGGGGTGGGT
Source organism: Papaver armeniacum (assembly GCA_023531295.1). NCBI lineage: Eukaryota > Viridiplantae > Streptophyta > Magnoliopsida > Ranunculales > Papaveraceae > Papaver > Papaver armeniacum. The sequence goes on from JAJJWW010017788.1 coordinate 37,972, forward strand.
AATAGCATTCAGTCAATCAGAGTTGTGTTTAGCATCACTGATTTCGACATCGTTATATGTTTCTATGCCTTTTGGAGCATTAGCTGCTCATTCTCCGGTCATTGAAGTATTCTTACAACAAGAAACCATGTCATAAAATCATGAGCTTGTAAGAAAGATCGCATAACTATTTTTCACCATTAGTAATTTGTGTCATCGAAGGCTGGTGGTACGTTAATCGAGATTGCACTCTTCTCCATAATTCAAATTACCACAAACATAGACTTGTTAGGTCTAACCGTGTTTGCCTGCTCAAATACCAATTGAAAACGCGGGTATACCAAATACACCACTAACTTTTTCGTTCAGCAACCTGTATGGACAAAACCTAATACAATTAGAAGTAGACCCACTTAATAATCCTTGACAATATGTATATAGATTTTATATCTCTATCTCTTCTCGATCAATATGTGAAAACGTGGGGGGTACCAAAATACACCACCAACTTTTTCTTAGGCAACCTGTATGGACAAAATTAAATACAATTCAGAGAGTTCAACTTAATGAATCTCAATCAAGGAATAATATTTAGAGTTATATATCTTTCTCTCACAATCAGAAAGTTTACAGAGACTAGGATTTACGTGAAAGAGTTCTTGGGCGATTCCAAATATCAATATCCAAGAATCAATCAAATTGTATCCAACAAACAAGGATGTATGTATCTACTTTGATTGACTTATGTACAACCTGTGATATTTCAATTATAAGGATAAACAATATAATGCGGATAATAAATAACACAGACACCAGAAATTTTGTTAACGAGAAAACCGCAAATGCAGAAAAACCTCGGGACCTAGTCCAGATTTTAACACCAAACTGTATTAAGCCACTATAGACACTAGCCTACTACCAATTAACTTCAGACTGGAATGTGGATGAGACCGAATTAAACCCTCACAGCAATTTAGTTACAGTCGCGTTCCTTACGCCTCTTGAATACCAGCAGGACTCCGTGCGATTGATTCACTTAGCTGACATCCTTTACATTCTAAAAGTTGCTTCAACTCAATTGAAGACTTTAAACCAATCTGGCTCCCACATATAAGCCTATATGTGTGGTTTCCTTTTTGTTCGTAGATCAAGGCGAGACTGAAAATCGATAGCAATAGACAAAGTCTAGCTAACCTCAAAATCCGGACGTATGCTTCCCGAAGAGCATCCTATATTACTATTCACCTCACAAGTATTAAACCTGTGGAATCAAAAAAATTTGATATGAATAAATTTTTGCGATTTCTATCTATCTTGTTTGAGTGAGCATCTCAACAATCAAACAGGATCAGGATACACAAACTATCAAGAGAAATATAGTTGGACTTGGCTTCACGAATCCCTAGGTGAAGCCTTTTTTAGTTGCTAAACCCTAGATGGGTTTTAGGGAGAGGACGACTCTAGTTTACAACTAGGACACACAAAGAATAGTGTCAGGGATTCAAATATCTCAGTTGCTTGAGGTTCCCCTTATATAGACTTTCAAAGTATAAATTGCTTTAGGTTTACGCTAAGATAACTTTGGAACCAAGAAAACAATATCCACCGTTAGATGAATATTTGAAATGTGATTAACATATCAAGATATACACTCTGATTAGGATGAACCGTAACCGAACCGTGTACAAAGACATTGTTCATAGATGGTTAACCGAAACTAGCCGATTAAACCATAAGCTTAATCATTTTCATATAACACTTAAGACTTGAAGTTTGAGTCACAACCATAGGTTATAATGTGATCAATCATGTCTATTGATAGACACATTTTTGTGTCTATTTTGTTCTCAATGTTCTATATTGTTAGTTCTCTATATTGTACTAATTATGTTTTTTTTGTGTGTTTGTAGGTATTTTTGGGCAATAAGCATTTTTGGAAAATTTGGCTCGAAAAGTTGATTTTGGCACCTGGAGGACACGTGTTATTCGGACTATCACTTTTGGATAAGGGGCACTCAATTGATAAGGGGTGCCTTCCTGCTATTAGCACCCTTTACATTTGTTGGATAAGGGGAAACCCTTTTCTTCTTCGTTTGAAAACATTTTTGGCGGGAAAATAAACCCGATCAAGCTGAGATATCTTGAATTGAAGTTTTGGAGATTTTGTGGAGATTTTATTGTGGACTTGATTTGGGAATATCTTGTGAAGATAAAACAGGGTTGGAAATGCATTTATTAACGTTCAAAAGGGGAATATCTCGGTATATCATAAAGCAGATGAGGAGAATATTTTCTCGGGTTGTCACGAGTTGGTTGAGATATGTTTGAAGATTTCGTGTGATGCAGCGTGGTTAGAGTTGTGCAGAGATATTCTGGGAGTATGTTGACACCAGAAAAACATGTGAACAAGCAACAAAAGAAGTTATGACCCGTTAATAGCCGAGAAGAATAAAGAGAATATGTATGCATTAAAGTCAAGAGATTTGGGTCTTGGGAGTGTATAAATAGGCTTATGGAATTCTCAGATGGAGATGGAGAGATTAGGGAGAGTTAAGAACATTACAGAGCGAGAAAATCAAGTTGCAGAGAACTTCCATTTCTGCTGCTGCTGAAGAACACGAAGAACAAACGACCACCAGAGGCAGTCGTTCATTGCTGCTATGAAGAACATAAGACGTACATGGGACCGTCGTTTTTTCTACAGTGTCAACGACAGTTACTATTTATCGTTCTCTGTAACAGTTCGGTTTGTAACAAAAATAATTGTTACAAACCCGGTTTTATTGTTTTTTCCCCCATTTTCATCATTTGTCAACACTTTGAGCAATAAAAATGATTTTTGAGCGTGTTTCCAACATGATGAGCGGCTAATTGTCTCACAACCAAGGCAATGAGGAAGCTATTTACGCATGAATAATTGGTAATTATTTATTTTCTCTAATTTATAATTTATAATTCACTCAATCACTGCTTTTGCAGAGTTTTTAATTGTTTGCAAAATTTTCTTCATTAGTTGTGATTCAATTAGATAGGTTATGCTTTGTATTAAGATAATCTATGCTTAGGGGATACAATTAATTTTTAAGAATTTGTCTGATTATATGTGAATTAAGAAATAAAGGACTTAAAATATAATTAGAGTTTTGGCTTATTTACCATAATTTATTCATGTGTAATAGTGGAATCAGTGTCTTGGTTATTCCTAATATTCTGTGACAATATTTTGTATATATTTTTCTTTTATTTTAGTTTATTAAATCCTAAAATCGATTTCAACAAGTCCGAGTGAACGACAACCTTTCTTACCACTATTAAAATTCGATCAATTTTTGGCGCCGCCGACGCGGACTTGTGTATAGATTTGTTTTTAGGTTTTAGGTTTTATTTTTATTATTTTTGTTCTTTTTTACGCGTTTTGGTATTTTCTGTTTGCTTTCAGATTCGGAGCTAAGCTAAAGAAAAAGAGAAAGTGCTGAAAAGAAAGGCAAAGCCCAAAAAGGAAAGAGAAGAGGAATCCAAATGGAGTGAAGAAGAAGATTTTGTAAATAATTATTTTATTTTATATTTAGAGACTGTAAATAGGATTTTATTTTTGTAATTTTTCTTTTTTCTTTTTGGACTTTATTTTTGGGACATTCTTTAGGACATTATTTTTAAAACCCTAAGGAAGGGTTATTTTGAATATAAACTGCACAGGGAAGGACGACAGTTACGATACTGTCTCGGCCCCTCGGGTTCATACACTGACATAGGAGTCAGTGGCCCGAGTCGACTTCAACGGTTCATCCCCCGTCTGGAACGGGAGGTAAGAATTCTAAACACCCGCGAATCCCCTGTCAGCGGGCTTACTGGATGATTATGTATGCATATATGTTGAGGTCTTGAATACGTCTGCTTTGATTTCCTAGTAAAGGGCAAGGACTGGCCATACAAGATAACGGTTCGGATTTCATCACCGTTCTCTTCTTGCTCGCCTTAGGAAAACGATACCAAACGCGAACCTAAGCTTAAAATACTGACTAGAACGAGACCGATAGGGTAACGAGCTTAATAGGAAAGTCATTCGAAAAATATTGGTTACTCTTTAAGCATACTTCGAAGTTCATGATGGTTTATGTAAGTTGAATGCGTGACTGCGCCGCCTTGTAATGCGGTGAGGCCTTGGGTATCAAAGCTCCACGCAGCTTCCCTCGCCTCTATTCAACTTACTTAAACTCGGATTGATTCCAGAGGGGTTTGCTTAAATTGTAACGAATTCCATTTCGAAGGATTAGAAGCTGGTCTAGAAACAATCTAAGTGGAGCCATCATGCTTTTTGTTTGCTAGAAATCAGTAGGTTTGTTGTGGTCGAGTCAGCCTTGTTTGTGCTTGTGTAGAATTCCCTTGCAGTTAGGATGTCAAACTGGTATTACAATAGCCATCACAATGAATATGAATATCCAACTGAACAATATGGACATCACTCTTTTTATGACCATAGTGTGAATAGTGGTTGGGAACGCCAAACTTTTGAAGGTTATGGGTCATACCATGGTGAGCCCAATTACTATCCACACACCAACCGGCCGTACGAGCAAAATTTCTCTCTACTAGAGTCAACACGTAAGTTAGCAGAAATGAATAACTTAGTTATGGACGAAAGCAATGGAACGAGTGAACTTTGTTTCCTAGATTCAATCAGGAAGTCATGTGAGTTGAGTCACGAAACCATAAGGAAGTCATGTGAGTCGATTCAAAAGCTTTTGTTAGAGGCCCATAACAGAACTGCTCGAAATAATCTTAGTGTTTCCAATAGTACCCTTGAAAATGAGGATAATTATTTGCATAATCAAGATGATGAGGATAGAATTGGTGACACTAATTTAGATGAGGTTCAACCATTTTCATGTTATTATAATGATGATTATGATGAGGATAGTGTTGATGAAGAATTTGAAATAAATAGGCATAGTGATCAGGAATTTGTTACCCCAATTGAGCTTTATAACGATAATATTATTTCTAGTTCAAATCCAAATAATTTTAATAATTATTCACCTATTCAAAAGGACGAGGATTTGACTAGAGATACCCCCATTTTGGACGATGTAGTATTTCCTTATGATTACGAAGCCGATAATAGTTTAGAGGGGCGGGTTTATCCTGAGAATATTGTTTTCGAGTCTAGCGATTTAGAAACATTAGTCTTAGACAAAGAAGATGAACTTGTAGAGATGAGTGAGGATGAACCTGACTTAGAAGAATCAATTGACCATTTTCAGGAATCAGATGACCTTGAAATTAGGGAAGTTGTGACTAGTCTTTCTAGAGACACTGAAAACTCTAAGTTTGGGGGTGATTATCATTCTCCATGTGCTTTAACTCTTAGAAAGGTCCCTAACTTGGGACTTGACATATGTGCCTCAACCATTTTAAAAGATTATCTTCATACACTTTTTCCTGAACCTAGTTGTGTCCATAAAGAAGTTCAGTTGTTAAGAACCCATCATCTGGTTGATGTGGTTAACCCAGGCTATGATACCACGATTGACTTTGTTTTCCCACCAAAAACCTTTCTTCCAATTGTGGGAACATATAAGTTTCAGATGTGTCAATTATTAAGTTTTGAGACTAAACCTAATTACTTTAGGAGATTAGGGTCGACACATTTGCTTAAAAATGACCACTACTGTGGTCAACTGTGTGAGTCAAGTCTGATTGACTTAGAGGATCCCAGATTATTCGGGTTATTGTTATGTGCTTCTAAGTTCTTAATTGAGTATTTCGGACTCTAGAACCCGATCTTCGGGACACGCCTTTGAGGAAATCCAGTAGATGAAAACTTTTTATCTAGGTCCTTTTATAGAGCCTGAACCCGAACCACAACTAGATGTAGTTGTCTTAAACAAAAAAATAGATAAGGGTGTGTTGGATATCTTCCTGGTCCGTTGCAGTTTCCTCTTCTTGTGGTTAGCACTTTTTGATCCAGATGACCCGCAGTTATTCCGGTTGCTACTATATGATTCTCCGAGGTGACTAATCTCTTCCATTGTCTGGCTGAAGACTTTAAACTTAAAACTTCTTGGGAGGTAACCCAATATTCATGCGACACGGTAATATCTTTCCTTATCTCTTTTGCTTCAAATGGTAACAGTTTCTCCTTGTTCAAGTTTTTAATTTCATCTTTAGAACATTGAGGACAATGTTAGATTTAAGTTTGGGGGTATGGGAGAAACTTTTTAGTTGCAATAAATAAACTCCAGAGACTAGAAATTTATGCTTATTAAGGTTGGCACTAACTAATCTAAGTGGATGGGAACATCTTGGTTGTAGGAGTTGAGGAACCAATTTGATTAGATGGAAACATCTAGAAGAGTCTATTCATAAAAGCACAGAGCTCAGGTGTTAGAAAATAAAACATGGTAGTTTCGCCATATCCTCGTGATGGAAACATCGAAAGAATCCTGATCACTTTTTTTTTTCTTTTTACCATTGCTAGGGTGAAATAGAATGGCTGAAAAAAAAAAAATTGAGACCATACCACCAGACCAACCGGAATAAATACAATAAAGTCGACCAATGGTACCCTTGTATATGCCAGCTGAGTTGACCTAGAGTTAGGATTATCAACCACTGGTTCCCTTGTATATGCCAGTGTATTGATATTAGTCAAGACCAGTATCTCAGTCCATTAGGATAGGTTCACCTTAGTTAACATCATCTACGTTTTTCTCTACATCCATCTTCTTAATCTATCCATGTGATTGGTTGACTCCGGTTTATGATGTCCAAAAACTATCCGAGTAGAGCTCTGTCACTTTATATGAATTTTAGTATGCTTGAGTGCAAACTCGTGTATAGCAATTGGAATTTCGCATCAGGGTACTTCCTCCTATAGTCAATGATTGTATGCCAACCAAGGAGATTCTTTAGTGCCTTCCAAGGTTCTGCGTAGATAGCTAGGGTCTGGAGTAAAGGTTTTGTGGGTACACCTCTAGTAAACCCTCCGGAGACAACACTCCGCCACTAGGGCCACCTAGGGGTTCAAATGATTTTTATTTTCTAGAATAAATTTGCTCGAGGACTAGCAAATAATAAGTTTGGGGGTATTTGATAGACACATTTTTGTGTCTATTTTGTTCTCAATGTTCTGTATTGTTAGTGCTCGATATTGTACTAATTATGTTTTTTTATGTGTTTGTAGGTATTTTTGGGCAATAAACATTTTTGGAAATTTTGGCTCGAAAAGTTGATTTTGGCACCTGGAGGACACGTGTTATTCGGACTATCACTTTTGGATAAGGGGCACTCAATTGATAAGGGGTGCCTTCCTGCTATTCGCACCCCAGCTGTTGGATAAGGGGAAACCCTTTTCTTCTTCGTTTGAAAACATTTTTGGCGGGAAAATAAACCCGATCAACTGCGAGATATACTGAATTGAAGTTTTGGAGATTTTGTGGAGATTTTATTGTGGACTTGATTCGGGAATATCTTGTGAAGATAAAACAGGGTTGGAAATGCATTTATTAACGTTCAAAAGGGGAATATCTCGGTATATCATAAAGCAGACGAGGAGAATATTTTCTCGGGTTGTCACGAGTTGGTTGAGATATGTTTGAAGATTTCGTGTGATGCAGCGTGGTTAGAGTTGTGCAGAGATATTCTGGGAGTATGTTGACACCGGAAAAACATGTGAACAAGCAACAAAAGAAGTTATGACCCGTTAATAGCCGAGAAGAATAAAGAGAATATGTATGCATTAAAGTCAAGAGATTTGGGTCTTGGGAGTGTATAAATAGGCTTATGGAATTCTCAGATGGAGATGGAGAGATTAGGGAGAGTTAAGAACATTACAGAGCGAGAAAATCAAGTTGCAGAGAACTTCCATTTCTGCTGCTGCTGAAGAACACGAAGAACAAACGACCACCAGAGGCAGTCGTTCATTGCTGCTGTGAAGAACATAAGACGTACATGCGACATTCGTTTTTTTCTACAGTATCAACGACAGTTACTATTTATCGTTCTCTGTAACAGTTCGGTTTGTAACAAAAATAATTGTTACAAACCCGGTTTCATTGTTTTTTCTCCCATTTTCATCATTTGTCAACACTTTGAGCAATAAAAATGATTTTTGAGCGTGTTTCCAACATGATGAGTGGCTAATTGTCACACAACCAAGGCAATGAGGAAGCTATTTACGCATGAATAATTGGTAATTATTTATTTTCTCTAATTTATAATTTATAATTCACTCAATCACTGCTTTTGCAGAGTTTTTAATTGTTTGCAAAATTTTCTTCATTAGTTGTGATTTAATTAGATAGGTTATGCTTTGTATTAAGATAATCTATGCTTAGGGGATACAATTAATTTTTAAGAATTTGTCTGATTATATGTGAATTAAGAAATAAGGGACTTGAAAGATAATTAGAGTTTTGGCTTATTTACCATAATTTATTCATGTGTAATAGTGGAATCAGTGTCTTGGTTATTCCTAATATTCTGTGACAATATTTTGTATATATTTTTCTTTTATTTTAGTTTATTAAATCCTAAAATCGATTTCAACAAGTCCGAGTGAACGACAACCTTTCTTACCACTATTAAAATTCGATCATCTATATAGTGTTCTTAGAGATTTATTCAAACGCTAATTATCTCACAAAAATAATTTTATGTGCGTCATGACTATTTGTGAAAATATTAGACTGGCGAGTACGAGTACCTGGCACGTGTACTCTTCCTTGTTTGTGACTATTTGTGTCATGGTACATGTACCGGGTATGTGTACCCTTAAGACAAAAATAAGTTCCGGATCCTACATAACTTTTCTTGTTTGCGCACCGGGTATGGATACCACACCGGTTTCAAAACCAACAGTTCTTTAAGTATACATACTAGGTATGCATACCATTTCGGGTTCACAAGTTCACAGACTTTTTATGGTATGGATACCGGGAATGCGTACCACTAAGTCGCTGCCGAACTATAGCTACACCGGTACGTGTACTGGGTACATGTACTACGGCTCCGGACCTATGACAGTTTTCTACTTTTCCCAGTTTGTGAAACTGGTATGCATACTCTTTTGAATCTAGATTTTCAGTAGTTCTATATTTCTCTCTAAATCAATTCGAAACATTCACAAATAACATCAATGACACATATCACTGTTCCAAGCTATTTTCGAATGATAATCTTGAATCACGATTTAGATTATGAACAATAAATTGTTCTTAACCGAAATTCATCAAGTATGAACAAATGTTTATTGAGCTTAGTCATATATATTTCGAGAACTAATTACCAAGATAAACTTGACTCGAAATTCTTGATATGCTTGCAATAGTCTAATTAGTCATACGACATCGTCTCATATGATAAAAATATGAATATAACTTGAGAGATAGGTGGTTCAGTCTTCACTTACCTTTTTGAAGAAGTTCTCCAAAAGCTTTAGTTGATCTTCGACTTCAAACGGTAGAACGCAGTGATGTCCGATTCTCAACTACACATCTATCCTAATCCGAGACTTGAATAATTGTAGACTAGACATCAAGATATTTTTGATAAACTAAATTTGACAACAAGCTTGATATAGCAACACTTGTGAGTTCGACCGAGCAATTCTCTAACGGTATTGAAAACACTGGGGTATCAAAATACACCACCAATTTTTTCTTAGGCAATCTGTATGGACAAACTCAACACAACTCCGAGAGTAAAAACTCAATCAAGGAAAGTGCCTAGAGTTATCTCTCTCTCTCGCTCTCTCTCTCTCTTGTTGTTAGAGCATTTACATAATTGAATCCGTGAACCTAACTATAACTATAAATAGAGTTCTTGGACGGTACCAAAAACCAATGTCCAAGGATCAATCAAGTCTTATCCAACAAACTAGGTTGGACCTACCTAATGTGATTGATCAACGCACAACCTGTGATATTTTAATTATAAAGATAAATGATATAATGCGGAAAAAAAAATAACACATACACCAGAAATTCTGTTAACGAGGAAACCGTAAATGCAGAAAAACCCCGGGACCTAGTCCAGATTGAACACCAAGATGTATTAAGCCGCTACATACACTAGCCTACTACCAATTAACTTCGGTCTGGAATGTAGTTGAGCTCGAACTCAATTTCCCATTGATTCAGGTACAATTGCATTCCTTACGCCTCTTGAATCCCAGCGGGACTTCGCGCAATTGATTCCCTTAGAAGGAGTCCCACCAACTAAGAGTTACTTCAACTCAATTGAAGACTTTAAACCAAATCTTTCTCCCACATATTAAGCATATAATTGATTTCTTGATTTTACGATCTAAACAGATGATCAGTTCAAACGAAAGATCCAGGTGATGGAAATCGATAGCATCTTAGACAAAAGGCTGGCTATCCTCAAAATCCGGACTTATGCAACCCGAAGTGCAGCCTAGAATATTATTCACCCCACAAGTATAAAACTTGTGGAATCACAAAGTCTGAGACAAAGAGAACTTTGTGATTACTATCCTTCTTGATTGATGGAGCAAGGCTCTACAAACAATCAAGATCAGGATACTCGAGTTATCAAGATAAAGATAACTGGACCTGGCTTCATGAATCCTAATGAAGTCTTTGTAGTCGCTAAACCCCTAAAAGGGTTTCTGGAGAGGACGACTCTAGATACAGCTAGGACACGCCAAAAAGTAGTGTTAGAATTCAAAGATTCCAGTTGCCACGAGTTCCCCTTATATAAATTTCAAAGCCTAGGTTGCTTTAGGTTTAAGCTAAGATACCTTTGGAACCAAGCAAACAATATTCATTGTTAGATGAAAGCTCCGAATCTTATTTACATATACAAGATATATATTATGGTTAGGTAAACCGTAACCGAACCGTGTATAAAGACTATGTTCAACATGGTTAGCCGAAACTCGCCGATTTGAACTTAAAATCTTAACACTCATTTTCATTTTCACAAAGACCCATGAACACCTTCCATCATCCATCTCCATTTTAACTTTGTAGCAGCTGCATCGACACAGTTTCATAACCACTAACAATATCTCACTTCCCGCCACCACCATTAACTCAGCTGTTTCAAGCCATTTACCACTTCACTGCATCCATTTGAGTTCAATCCAAATCCATCAAACCACCAGATTCATCGCCACCAACCACTACAACTTTCAACACCACCAATGCCTAAATTGCAATTACACTCCTTCAGTTTCATGTATCTGAAAGCCATCGTGCAACCCAATATCATTTTGTAACTTATTGCCAATATCAAAACCCTAGCTGCCAACTTCTTTCTCTATCAGATCCTGACTAAAACCCCATCACAATTTCAATTCATCTGCTGCCATCTTGGAAACCCATGTTCTCAAATCTCTCAACACCACAACCCGTCTTCTAAATCACACCAGGACTCGTACTGTGCCTGAATTCTTCTTGTTCTTCCCTGTTAATATTCTCGATCTAATGTTCAAAACCACCACTCACAGGTTCATCCATTTTACAGCTGAAGAAGAAATGAAATTCTGTATGAATCAATTCGACCTAAATGGTCTAATACCCTGGGAAGATATCGGCACCCAAAGAAATGGATAAGGGACAGTTTAGTTTCCTACATAATTCCTGTACTGTCAGTTTTAGGGAACTAACAAGCATGCTTTCGCTCATAACTTTCTCGTATGACGTCGTAGTGATCTCGATCTTACGCCGGTGGCTTCGTCTTTTCGTTCTCTTCAACATGATAGAAGAAATCTAACTTGAGCGAGTTTCACTTATTTTTGCTCCTAATGACTCCAAAGTACCTATAAGCTCAAAAACAAACATAAGATACATAATTTACAAGAAAACGAACAAAGAAAACATAAACAATAGATAAATATCAAGGTGTTTACGACACCTATCAGCGGCTAGGAAAATTGGGATCGATGTTTAAATGCAAGAACGAGAAAGGAGATATGCTAACCCCAGAATAAATGAAGGAAGTTGAGGAAAAGATAAACAAAATTGAAGATCCAAATGCAAAAGACTCGTGGGACGAAAGGAGGAAGAGGGTACACAAGAAGCCAAGGACCAAGTGCTAGAAGATATTTATTAATGTTTCTTTTATATAATTTAGAATTTGAATAATATGGAACATGTGTTTGTTTGTGAGTCATGTTAAACTCTTTACTTGTTTGGATTATGCTTGATTTGTTTTTGGTTTGGAAGATCTTAACTTTGGAGATGGTTGGTTAAACAATCTAGTGTCGTTATTTGATTTATAAAGTTTATTATGTAGGTGAACTACCCTGAGTTCGCATAGATTTGTTAATAGATATTGTTAGAGCACTGCTCGGTCGAACTCCCAGGTGTTGCTATCTCAAGCTTGTTTGTCAAGTTTAGGTGATCAAAACTATAAGTCTTTATTTCTAGTCTACTTATAGCTATGTCTCGGATTATGATAGAATGTGTATTTGATATTTCTAGTCTTGAATTCACGGCGTTCATCGATTGAAGATGAAGATATACTAAGGAGAGCGTGGAGGAACTTCATCAACAAAAGGTATGTGGAGACTAAAACTTATCTATCACTCAGAAGTATATTCTATTCTATCTCATAATGAGGCTAAGTCGTATAACTATATAGACTTTTATATTATACACATTTGATATTTCGAGCTGAGTTTATCTCGCTTATCTATTTCTCGAAATACGAGTTGAAAGCTTTTTGCTTTAGCTATGTTCATTATTATTCTTGACGAGTTTAGTTGGAAACAATCTATTTGTTGGAAACTAAATAATAAGTCAAAAGATGATCATGTGAAAATTGCCTTGAAACATCTTACATGATTTGTGTGAGACAGTCATTTGATGTCGACTCGGAAAGTTTCGTATTGATCATTCGATCACTTGAAAATTACTGATAAGTTAATGGTATGTATGAGACAGCCATTGTCGTCTTCTAATGATGTTTCAATGATTGAAATGGGAGTTTAGAACAATTAATCTTTGTCTGGATACAACACAGTATGCATACCATAATGCAAACTGTTTTGGTATGATTCAGGTCCAGAAACCCTGTTTGCATACTAGTATGCGAACAACTTTAACTTTTAAAGTCTGGGAACCAAGTTTGCATACCAGTATGTGAATGGTTCTACCCGAGTTAGGTCCAGGACAACAATACGCATACCGGTTTGCAAACTGCTGGACAAGATCAAAGTCCGGAAGCTATAGTTTGCATACCTGTTTGCAAACTTAGTGGTTATAGTTCTAAAATCGGTTAAGTATATTTTCATACTCATGAACAAATATATTAATAAATTAAGGAATGCAATCTTTGCAAACCTTGGCTTAATGTTCATGAATTGATTTCGGTATAAGCACTTTGTACGATTACGAATCAATCCGATTATGTTTCAATTGGTTCTTATATACTTCTATGAGATATATACAATTGAACAAATTTATTAGTAACACAATTAGATTCATTTGATTATCTTTCATGTTTGATTGATCATCATATTTGATCTAGAAGTGTTAGGTGAATGTGATTAAGACAAAAGTGTTCATATGGATAACTTCAGTTAACTGTTATTGAGCCTAACTCAATATACACGTTTAGGTACGGTTACCCATATCTAAAGGAAGGTATATTTCATTTGTGTGTAACAAGCTAAGACCATCTAACGGTGGAGAGATATTGCTCTGGTTTTAAGCAAACTTAGCTTGAATCTTAAATCAGGTTTTCATCTAACGGTGAATATTGAATGCTTTTTTACTAAGCTATCTTAGCTTTGATTGAAAGCAAATCCTGATTTGAAAGACTATATAAGGGAGACCTCTAGCAACTGGAAAACCTAATCCCGTCACTTTCATGTGTCCTAGTTGCGACTAGAGTCGATTCTCCTTTAACCTAGGTTTTTCCAAAATTATTATAAGTTAACGACTTGAAGACTTCATTTGGGATTCGTGAAGCCAGACCCAACTATTTTATCTGTAGTTGCATTTTCTGATCTTACTTGTTCTATCGTGTTGAGTACTATCTTCTCTAAGATTTGTTTGAGATTTATCTCCGTTAGGTAGGACATAAAAAGTAATTACAAAGATCTTCGTCTCATTCTTTGTGATTCCACAATAACTTCTTCTACTACCATATAGTTAAATTATTGTGAGGTGATTGATATTTCTAGGCTGTTCTTCGGGAATATATGACCGGATTATCAATTGGTTCCTGTTCACCTTGATTTATCAAAAGACAAAACAAAAACTTCGTAGGTACTTCTGTGGGAGACAAGTTTATCTATCAGAATAGACTTATATGTGGGAGACAGATTTGTTTATAAGTCTTCGACTTTGGGTCGTAGCAACTCTTAGTTGTGGATGAGATCAGCTAAGGGAATCAAGTGCGTAGAGTCCGCTGGGATTCAGAGACGTAAAAAACGCGACTGTATCTTAATCGGTGTGAGACTTGGTTAGGGATCAACTATATTCCAGTCCGAAGTTAACTTGTAGTAAGCTAGTGTCTATAGCGGCTTAATATAGTGTGGTGTTCAAAACTGGACTAGGTCCCGAGGTTTTTCTTCCTTTGAGGTTTCTTCGTTAACAAAACTTCTGGTGTCTGTGTTATTTATTTTCCACATTATGTTTGTTTATATAATTGAAATATCACAGGTTGTGCGTTGTTCAATCAATTGGTAAATCCGACCTTGTTTGTTGGATATAAATTAGTTGACGCTTGGACATTGGTTTTTGATACCGTCCAAGTTATTCTCATACTAATCAGTCCACGGATTCCATTCTGTTAATTTGCTGATTGATTTGAAATGGAGATATAACTCTTGGATATCTTTCCTTGATTGAGTCTGACTGTCTAGTTGATTCTCTTCGAATTATATTGGAGTTAGTCCATACAGATTGCCGAACGAAATATTGGGTGTGGTTGTAGATCCCCGATTTTTCAAATTTAATGCCAGCACACACTAAAAACTTAGAATTCAGGTTCGTATTAGTATTCCGGCATTGAATAATTGTTCCTTTCAATGCCGGAAATCTGATATTTCAAAACAACGAAATTTTTAGATTTTCGGCATTGTTAAAAAAGATCTTACACTGCCGGCACTCTGTATTTTCAAGACAAATATTTTGAATAGTTTTCCGGCGCTGTAAATATTTTAGTTACAATGCCGGCCTATTGACTTAGTTTTCTGTATATATTTTCTACTTTGCCGGAACGGTATTAAAAGTTTATTTCAACACCGGAATGAGTTAACAACATTGTATTAAATGAATAATTCTATGCCGACAATTACAGTTTAATAATAATATCAAAATATCATTTAATGATTACAACTCAATCTCTCAAAAAAAGCAAAAGGATACACCAATGAACCACATTATCCAAATTACTCATCATCGCTTCCACACATATCAAATTGTATCTTTTCTCGGTTAGTTGATAGGTTCAAAGCATTCCAAAGTTGGTGATTATCCTCATACAATTCCAGCCACTCGTTCGAATAATTGGGGACTATGTCCTTGTTTTTAGTCATTGGACAAACCGGTGGTAATTGACAGTTTTCCTTGAGTTTCAGAATAATGAAATGACGGTCATTCAAGAATGCCAAAACAATTATTCTCTTCTTAAGAGATCCTTCGCACTTTTGCCACTTTGGTGTAAATGTTGTTTGTCGGTCACGATGCGATAACCACAATTTCCATCTCCATTGGCATCATCCGTATATACAATATAGTCGCGGATAATCTCGGGAAGTTGCCTTATGTATGCCTCTATTTTTGGTATGATAACTTCTAGTGGGCCTACCTGTTTTGGGATCCTTATACATCTTCGTATTACCAACATGTAGCTTTATTATCTCCAACCCATCCTCTGCAAACTCTAGACTTTCAATTGGTTGATAAGGTGATGTGAGTGCGTACTTTCTTGGCGTACCCCTTCGCTTTGGAACCAGCACTCCATCAACTTTGAGCCTATGAAGTTTTCACGATGTTGTTGTTGTTGACTAGATATGGGTTGCTTCCCTTTACCATCGCTTATCTTTGGTATGGCTTCAAAATTTTCACCTTGTTGTTGTTGACTTGATGTAGGTTTCTTATTCGTCCTACCCCTTTTCTTTTCAACCGTCACTCCATCAACTCCGGGTGTGGCTTCAGAGTGCTCGGCTTGTTGTTCTTGTTCACTTCGTATAGGTACCTTCGTCGGCCTACCCCTTTTATTTTGAACTTCCACTTCATCAACTCTAGGTGTGGCATCCAAATACTCAGCTTTTTGTTCTTGTTCAATTGATGTGTGTACCTTCGTCGGCCTACCCATTTTCTTTGCAAATTCCACTCCGTCAATTTTGGGTGTGGCTTCGGAATGCTCGGCTTGTTGTTCTTGTTCAATTGGTATTGTTACCTTTGTCGGCCTACCCCTCTCGATGTGTGTACCTTTGTCGGCCTACCCCTTTTCTTTGCAAACTCCGCTCCATCAATTTGGGTGCGGCTTTGGAATGCTCAGATTGTTGTTCTTGTTCACTTGGTGTTGGTACCTTCGTTGGCCTACCCCTTTTCTTTGGAACCTCCGCTCCATCAACTCTAGGTGTGACATCAAATCCTCGGCTTGTTGTTCTTGTTTACTCGATGTGTGTACCTTCTTCGGTCTACCACTTTTCTTTGCAACCGGAACTCCATCGACTTTGGGTGTGTATACGGAATTCTCCATTTGTTGTTTACTTTATAGCGTTTCCTTCCTCGGCATACCCCTCTTGTTTTGAACCGGCATTTCCGCATACCTTGCTTTAGAAAGCTCACATGCGGTTGAATCTCATTTCTTACTTGCCTCAAGCTCACATTCACGTTGACTCATGTGTTTCATTATTTTCTTTGTTTTCTCCTCGCCGTTTTGGTTTGTGGTCTACTAGGAGGATTTGTGACCCCCAACCTAATCACATGTTTAGCTAATATGATTACAACCTAATTGAAGCATCAAACCTAGATTCCCGATTCTAAGAATAATAATTACATAAAGTGCTAATAACAAAACCCAAACTCTCTGATATTATACAAATGACAGATCTCTCGAGTGATATGGATATATTAATGTGTTGTTTTACAGAATAAATATATATAAAAGATTCACAACATCTCTAACATCGCTAAAAGCTTTAAGCTACGAAAACATATATCTTTACGCGCACCATTGCTTCTGATTACTGAAACTGAAGTGGGAACGAGTGAGCACATCATCCCAAAGGGGTTCCCAATGGAAACATATAACTTTCAAGTAATCACTAATACGCTTTGAAAAAGTGGGGGTACAACAACCTCACCTAATAATTCTCTTAGCAATCTGTATGGACTAACTCCAATATACTTTTAAGAGAATCAACTAGACAGTCAGACTCAATCTTAATAAAAAGTATATCAAGGAGTTATATCTCAATTTCTCGATTCAATACTTACTCAAGCAAATAAAAATCTGCGAGTCTAATTGAATACAAAAGAAATTAACTTGAACAGTACCAAAGACCAATGTTCAAGGATAAATCAATTTCAATCAACAACCAAAGGTCGGATTTCCCAATTGATCGATTCAATGCACAACCTGTGATATTTCAATTATATAACAAAATATAATGTGTAAAAAAAATAACACAGACACCAGTTTTGTTAACAAGGAAACCGCAAATGCAGAAAAACCCCAGGACCTAGTCCAGATTGAACACACACTGTATTAAGCCGCTACGGACACCAGGCCTACTACAAACTAACTTGATGCCGGATCGTAGTTGAACCTTAATCAATCTCACACTGGTATAGTTGCGCTCCTTACGTCTCTGATCCCAACAGGATACTACACACTTGATTCCCTTAGCCGATCTCACCCACAACTAAGAGTTGCTACGACCCAAAGTCGAAGACTTTAATAAACAAATCTGTATCACACGAAAAAGTTTACATGAATAGATAAATATGTCTCCCACAAAAATACCTACGAGTTTTGTTACGTCTTTTGATAAATCAAGGTGAACAGGAACCAATTGAAATACCAGACTAATATTCCCGAAGAACAGTCTAGAAATACCAATCACCTCACAATAATCTTAATCGACTAGCAAAACAAGATATTGTGGAATCACAAACGATTAGACGAAGATGTTTGTGACTACTTTTCTATCTTGCCTATCAGAGAAATTAATCTCAAGCCAATTTTACAATTGTACTAAATACGATAGAAACATCAAGATTAGATCACACAACTACAAAGAAAATATTTGGGTCTGGCTTCACAATCCCAATGAAGTATTCAAGTCGTTAACCTACAGGGTCTCGATAGAAACCTAAGGTTAAAGGAGAATCGACTCTAGCTTATACAACTAGTATCACACAAGAGGTGTGGGGATTAGGTTTCCCAGTTGCTATAGTTGTCCTTTATAGAGTCTCCAAATTAGGGTTTGCAATCTAAGTTACCTTGGTAACAAAGCATTCAATATTTACCGTTAGATGAAAACATGATTAGATTCAAGCTAATATCTTTCAACCATTAGATCGAACTTAGCTTGTTATACACAAATGAAATGCACGTTCATTTAGGTTTGTGTGACCGTACCTAAACGTGTACACTTAGTTGGTTCAACAGTAGTTAACCAAATGGTTAGCCATATGAGCACTTTCATATCAACCATATTCATCTTCACCATAACTAGTTCAAATGACTCAAAAGAACTAGTTAGAGAATTGCTCAATTGCTTAGATCTCATAGAAGTATACAAGACACAATTGAAGCAAAAACGATTTTGATTCACTCGAATCGATTCATGAACATTATAGTCACGATTTGCAAATATGCATTCCTTAGTTTATATATGTCTTAGTTCACGAATAAACCGTTTTTAGAAAATAACCTCACTGAAGTATGCATACATGTACTCATACTGATGAGTGCCAAATATTGCATATTTCTACATTTATTTATTGGCATTTAACTCATCTTTTGTGCTCAGAAATCAGATATTATCCCAAATTCTGTATTTTCTTCGTTTTCAAGAATAAATATTTGTACTAATTAATTTTGTGTTTTTAGGTAGTAAATAAAGTTCGGAGAAATTGAGGAGCCAAAAGAGCAGAAAATTGGAGACAAGCGTCTATGGAACAGAAAGCCAAAGCCCGCGCGCGCAACCCAACAAGAAGCAACCCAACTTACAAGACATGGGCTTGAGCTATCCAAGACCCGGACCATAACCCGAATCCAAAGCCCATCTTATCCTGAGCCGTGAGATCTTACACATCCACATCCGATGGTCGCTCCACCCTACGCATCATCTCTTGCTGCTCTCGCCTCACAACGAAACCATCAACTCCCTTACCCATCGACCAAACACTCATTTTCTCATTCATTTTCTCTTTCTCTCCCGACAACACTTGCAGAGCTCTCCCATACCTCCTTCACCCGACCAACAGCCGTCGTTCCCCCTTCTCTAGGTCTAGTCATCTCCTTCATAGCTTCTCCCATAACCCTAGAAGCTAGGTTTGAGATAACTAGAGCTAGGGTTTCCCAATAATCAATTGATGGAACTCAGAGCCGAATTCACAGAGCCGGCAACTGATTCAGCAAGTTTGGGTGAGAGGGTTTTCACTAAATTACTGATTTGAAGAGAGTTAGGGTTTGCATGTATAAATAGAGGATGAGCAGTGTATGTAGTTTTCATGCCTGGATTAGCCAGAGCACCAACTTTAGTTTAATTTGTGTTTTAAGTGTTTTAATTATGTTCTAAATTAAATTGCTAGGGTGTTGATGAAACCCCTAATTTTCATGTTAAGCATGTTTATCTTTGGTTCTATTTTTGTTGTGCTATAGTGTGTTAGGATTAGTAGTTAACTAATGAGCTTGTGAGCTTTGTGATGAGTTGTCTTTGTAAGAAGACAACTCATACTAGGGGTGAATTAGTGACAAGTAGTTAGTGAATATCCAGTTGAGACCTTCAAGGGAAGGCACAAGAACATAGCTTAAGTTACATTGCCTGAGCATGAGATTAGAAGGTGAATTCATTGCCCTAGTGTTCTCCAATCTGTTCACAATCTACTTGTTGCCTTATAATTGCTATCACACTTCATCTAGTCGTTTCGACATCAAAACAAACTCATATTTGTGTTAATCATATAGAAATCAGTTTAGTAAAGCTTTAGAATCAACTTCACACACTCCATTTCTCTGTGGATCGACCTGTACTTGCCCTGCCTCCAATAGGCACTGTGCACTTGCAGTATAACACGTAGGCAAACCACTCTTAACAGCCTACCAAGTTTTTGGCGCCGCTGCCGGGGATTTGGTAGTGTTGCTTTGTTGATCATTAGCTCACTTTACTGTTTCAGTTCATCCTTGTATATTTGTGCTTTGAATATTTGTTTTTAATCATTATAAGTGTAACTTAGCTGTAATTTTTTTTATTTTTTATTACAGCATCTTTTAGTGCATTCTGTTCATTGCATTTTGTTCATTCTATTGTTGTATTTTAGTTAGCCTATTTGTTCATATATCTTGCATCACTTTAAAGCTCTCTGTCATTACATTCTGTAGCTGTTACATTCTGTCATTGCAATTTGAATCCCACAAGTAGCTGTAATCATCTTAGCCCTGTAGTAGTAATTGTAAGTTGTGAATTTTAATCATCAAATCCGCATAAACTGCATCATTATCTGCACCTGCAACTAGCCGTATTCTGCATCTTTGCATCATCTTGTTAGTTAGTTTGCATCACATGCTATAGTTCATTAAATCTCAGTAACTTAGCCCATAATTTCTCAGCTGTAAAATAATAGTACATTGCACTTACTATCTCAGTCAGCATCTGGCCTAGTTTGAGATCAAGCCTGCTTGATTTAGTCTGTCACATCTGTTTCATTTCAGCTGCATTGCATTCTGTAGTAGTTCTAGTTTGTAACTTAAACCATTCTGCATTCAAGTTCATCCCTGCATCTTTACTTTTGTAATTTGTTTGCTCTCAGTTTAAATTAGTTAGTTCAACCATCTGCACATATTATTGTTGCCTGCACCATAATCCTAAAAAAAAAAAAAAAAATTGTTGAACTGTGCTAATTAGTTTAGGAAATTTGTAGCCTGCCATTATAGTTTAACCGTTTAAATCCATCTGTAGCTGTGAATAATTTAGCATAACTTAGATTTATCATAACATTTGCATCTGTAGAAGTTAAGAAAATCATTAAATTAGAGTTCATTCCCCTGTAATATATCCAAGCATTCTGCATTTTCTTCTATTCATCTTCCGTTTGAAGCTTGTTCACACTTTCTGCTCCATTCTCTCCTGTGCAAATTTGTCAATTAGAGACAACTTAGTTTCTTAGTTGACACATCTGCATAGTTTACAGTTCCTGCCTTGCTGGTAGTAGTAAAACAATTCACTACTTTAGTATTTCTTTGCATGATTTGCTCATTTCTATGTGCTGAAGTTCTCCTCTGAGTTACCAGGTACTTTTGGAGTTGAATTACACAAAAGAAAAACGGCGCAGGACAGTGTGGATTTGCCTAAACCCGGTTTATACCGGCGGTATTGTGTCTCAAACCCTGCTTACCTGAATGAATGATATTGCATGCTTGGTTGTACGATGACCTTTGAAGCTTACCTGTGAGCCATTACTCCCTGAATGCATGATAACCAGCTGACTTAATCTGTGCCTTCCCAAGTGTTGCTCCATACCTTAAACTTTGTGCTTGTGTGTACCACGAGTTCGGCTCCATTTTCGTAGTTTGTTGAGCTTGAAATTGCAACTTGGTTAGCCAAGTTAGCTGAGAGCCCAAGTGAAGTCAACTGAGTGAGTTGATGCAACTGACCCTGTTGAGCCATCTACACTCTTGTGTGAGCTGTTGAGCCAAGTTGTCGACAAACCTTGTATGAACTATAATCTGCCAGTGGCTAATTCATCTTCACACTGCTACCATTTTCACTTGTTAAGTGCTAGGTCATATCTTTGAACTTTCTGCCCTGAAACTCTTGAAAGCATACTCATACCCATGCTGACATCTTGACTTTGTTGACACCCTGAGCATGTTGTAAACTGCTGGCATCGTTCATTTGCTGTTTATCTTCAGCATCTGTGAACATATGATGCTTTGAACTGTTATGCAAATATCTGTGATGACTTTGAATCTGTGAACCATGCTTGCATAATGCACTAGTTACCTTGCTAAGCAATCACCACTGTGATAAATCTGAAGCTTTGTGCTTGTGTGACTCGAGCATAGCTTTGTGAAAAGTGGAGTCAACTGAACTAGTTGCCTTTTCACTTTAACCCCTAGGCTTCAACATACCCTGTACTCAACTCCAGCCCCTGAAGCTGTTGAGTGTGAGCTGCAACTTGGATAGCCAAGATAGCTGCAAACCCAACTTGATGTCAACTAAGAGAGTTGAGCTGTACCTTAGCATGCTTTACTCTGTCAACTAAAGCTGTTGCCACATCTGTACGACTACCAGCTGATGCTAGGTCATCTTCACTTGCTGTCATCCTCATTAGTTGAATGTTAGGCCATCTGTGTAGCCCTGTTGAGTCATCTGCCTTACAGCTTGGGTGCATAAACCTGTTGACCCTTCATATCTGTGTATAACCTCTGAAAAATTTGAGGTCAACTGAACCAGTTGACACTCTTTGGCATGTTAAATCCGCTGTAAAGTGCTGGCATTGTTCATTTATTGTTCATCTGCTTTTGCATCCTTTGCATCTGTGGCATCTGTGAGTCATAGTCACTTGCCACACACAATCACAGCACTTGAGTGAGCATAATTCTATTGACAACCTGTGCAAACATGTGTGACTACTTGTTGAACTAGCTGCCCTGGTACCTTTGTGCATGATCTGTGAAGTTTGAGTGGCGTGCTGACCTGTTGAATCAGTTAAGTCATGATCACCTGCCAAGCTTGTTGATTATTATAGCCACCCGACTTATCTTTGCACCTTGAGTCTCTGCAATATCTTTAGTCGACCTATCAAGCAAATTTTTGTTGTGCAAATTCTTAAAATCAACAGACATCAGTTCTGTGTGTTAAAGGACTAGCTTGTGAACCTGTGTGAAGTTGAGTGTGTTGGATAGCTGAGTTTGTTGTTAGACATGCTGATATTTGCATAATCTCTGAATCTACACACCTGCTAAGCATCATCTATCACTCTTTGAATCTGTGTGCATTAATTCCAAAAGCTAGACTCTAGTTTTATCGAGATTTCTCTTCATAGTTCTGAACTGTTTGGCTGGCTAAGTGTTATAACATGTTGGTTGCTGTTTTTACAATGAATGTATGCTTGCTGAGCTTTGCATAACCTTCTCAAACCTGCAACATATAGCTACGATGTGCATAAATCTGAACTGATTGAGTAATTTATTTGCTAGCTAAATTGTTACTTCACTATGCCATGAACATGACCTTGTGAATTGTTTGGTTGTCTGATAACCATAACATGTCGGGATTTTGGTCTGCAACTGGGGATGAAAACAAATCCATCAGAGAGCTTGCTTACGGGCATGCTTCATGTTATGAGCCTCCCATAGACCATGATGTCACTAGTTATAGGGATTGTTATGGACCTTCTCAGGGTCTCGAGCGTCAATACATAGACCCTAATAACTATTCACACATGTATCATTCACCACAGTGGGGAGTTGAACAATTTTATACTCCCCCGACCTCTTGTATGCAATCAGAGGAAGAAAATCTCATCGAACAAAACAATGCTAGGTTTGAATTACAAGCACTGCATGATCATCCATATAGCAACATGTCTGAATTCCCCTTTGCTAGTGACCCTTGTGCACAGCCATGTACTGAATATCCATATGAAGCGTGCATACCCACTGATGAAGATTCTCCTTCCGTTGAACATCTCAACATGATATTAAAAATGAACCTGATTCAATTACAAAGTGAAGAATGGGAGGAATCTCATGATAGGATGTTTGTTGTCCCTAATAAAATAAATTTTGAAAATAGTGTTTCTATTCCTACTC
Source organism: Papaver armeniacum (assembly GCA_023531295.1). Lineage (NCBI taxonomy): Eukaryota > Viridiplantae > Streptophyta > Magnoliopsida > Ranunculales > Papaveraceae > Papaver > Papaver armeniacum. The sequence goes on from JAJJWW010017788.1 coordinate 61,927, forward strand.
ATGCAAATGACACTGAATATGAACCTAATCTAGAGGTAAATGAGTACACTAGAAATGCTACAATTGTGAATAGGGAAATGCATTTTTGTTATGATGATGATGATGATGAATATGATATGTTAGAAGAGCATGTGTGTGATGAAAATATGGTGGAACCTTTGGGTTCAGAGACATTCTTCTCTACTGTGAACCGTATGAATGATGCTTCTTCTAATATTCAATCCATACATACATGTGATGCTGAATTTGGGTTTGAACAATTGTTCACTGAAAATGAGCATGCTACACAACTTGCATCTGACCTAGGGATAGCTGAATTGTCTGTTGATACAGATGATTCAATGCATGTAGATTTAATTGATGTGTCTAATTCTCGGCCTAGGTCACAGGGTGAAGTTTCTTATGATATCCATATGCATGAAACTGAAGTTGTAGATGATGATTATGGACTAGGGCTTGTCGAAATATTTTGTGAACATGAGCATGTTACAGCACTTGTAGATGACTTGGGGGATATTGATGTAAGTGATAATGGTACTCTTGATCTCACACATGTGAACAACTTAGACATGCCCAATTGCCTGCCTATGTCACAATCTAAGGGTCTTGCACCTAAACCAACTATTCTGAAAGTTCCTAATCTAGGCCTAGAACTTTGTGCTTCCCAAGTCCTCTTGGACTATTTTGCATCAAAGTATAACACCTTTAAGGATCCACAGTTGGAATGTGTATATCTGCCTATTCTTAACAAAACTCATTTTGAATTAGACCTTGTGCATGATGTACCTTTAAAATTGCAAGATTTTGTGCTCAAAAACACATCTGTTGACAAGTTTAGGTTTGGGAGTAACTCGTTCACATATGCAATCTTACTTGCACTCTCATGTTATATTTGTGTAAGGATGTTCATGTTTCTGCATATCATCTTTTGGGTTGATCCTCAACTCTTTAGATTGTTGGTGTATGGTGAATTTTTCTTGTATATAATCCAGTAGGTCTTGTTAAATCTTCTATCTTGAATCGGTTGAGTCTTCTTTTGTATATATTGTGCTAATCCAATATGATCTCAGCTGAGAATGTTGGATTCTAGCCTTGATTAATGAAGCTATAACCTTGCTCTGCCAACATCCGGTAATCTCTTCCCTTTTCTCTACTCAACATAGTTCTCTTGGTATGTGACTTTTTGAATTCTTATCATCTGTTGACACATTGAGGACAATGTTTGATTTAGGTTTGGGGGTGTGCATTTGCATATAGAGTTTTTAGTCTTTTATTTAAAAAAAAAAAAAAAAAAAAATTCAAAAAATCAAAAATTTCAAAACTCTTTGTAAATATGTAAAAACCTCCAACTTTTAGAGATCTTAGAGTCACTAGCATGCTTCTAGCTATGTTTACATAGAGAGTCTGACCGAAATAACTGAATTTGGAAGTACTGGAGAACACAATCGGGTTTCTTAGTTGATTAGAGCGTTAAAGTTGGATTTAACCATACTTGAGGAGGCGAATTAGGTGTTGTTTAGATATTCGGTAGTAGAATTGTGATCACCCATAGTGGAGACTACCCATTTTTACATCAAGCAAGGCACCGACCTTCATTTTTTGTGACTTCCTAAAAAATCTGTTAGAGTATGTGTCACCGTACGTCAATTCCGGGTAGGAATGGTGAGCTACCCAACTTCGCACCACTTTCAGCACTATTTTTGATCTCTTGAGTGCTATTTTGTCAATCATGAGGGTGACGTTTAAAGATGAAAACTCCTTCTTGTAGTTCGATTTGCAGTTAGCATCACTCTCTCCCTCTCAACAACATCAACAGATTCATAGAAACACATCATCGTCAGCAAGCGGAGCATCATCAGAATATTTGAAGAAAAGTTGAAATAGTCCAAGGTTTACATAAGAAAACAAGATGAGAATTAGTGAAGTTTATAAAATCAAGACAATACAAGTTGTGAGAAATTGAGTTTTATTGTTTTATTGTTATTTTCACGTTTTATGCTATTAAAAAAAAATAAAAAATGTTGTAGTTTATTTATTTTTTTGAGTCTAGTTACCACCATGTAAAAATAAAATAAAATAAAATGTTTGTCAAGTTTTTGTGAAGTTCAGAAGTTCGTCATCAACAATTGAAGACCGAAGACCGGAGATTGAAGACGTTTCTATGAATGCTAAGAGAGAGTGATATTAATTGCCGATCGGGTGAGAAGGTAAGTGAGTACTCCCATCCTTGCTAATGGTTGATTTTCCTTTCTTAGAGATCATCAGAAAAAGATTCTTTTTGTCCACAACTTTGTGGAGTCTCCAGAAATTATTTCGGAAGGTTATCCTTCCCACCTTCAACGTGTGCAGGATTTCTCTCTTTATTCCTGCCTGCACACATGAGAGACTAAAAAAGCGGTCTTTTTGAGTGCAATTATCATAAAACCCTATTGGTGAGGCAGAAGTCGAGGCTTGTGATCACTATCGAATCCGAATTCTTTCATATGGTATGGTTATTTCTCGCTCAACTCTTAAGGATGAGAATGCGTTCTTTGGTAGTTCTAACTTCGTGTTACTAGCATGCAGAAACTCTATGTCCTCATAGCTCCTTGGATGCTTGAGACTCTTTTACACTCTAAAGTTGGAGAAGGTTTTGTGGGTACACCTCTGGTAAACCCTCACGAGACTACAACTCGTCCACTAGGGACACCTAGGGGTTTAAAGGCTTAGTGCATACGCTAAATGCATTCGAGAGACCGGCGACAGTGGTATAGTTAGGATTTCTTAATTTCTGTTTCACTTGAGGACAAGTAAAATTCAGGTTTGGGGGTATTTGATGAGTGCCAAATATTGCATATTTCTACATTTATTTATTGGCATTTAACTCATCTTTTGTGCTCAGAAATCAGATATTATCCCAAATTCTGTATTTTCTTCGTTTTCAAGAATAAATATTTGTACTAATTAATTTTGTGTTTTTAGGTAGTAAATAAAGTTCGGAGAAATTGAGGAGCCAAAAGAGCAGAAAATTGGAGACAAGCATCTATGGAACAGAAAGCCAAAGCCCGCGCGCGCATCAGTTGCAACCCAACAAGAAGCAACCCAACTTACAAGACATGGGCTTGAGCTATCCAAGACCCGACCCATAACCCGGATCCAAAGCCCATCTTATCCTGAGCCGTGAGATCTTACACTTCCACATCCGATGGTCGCTCCACCCTACGTATCATCTCTTGCTGCTCTCGCCTCACAACGAAACCATCAACTCCCTTACCCATCGACCAAACACTCATTTTCTCATTCATTTTCTCTTTCTCTCCCGACAACACTTGCAGAGCTCTCCCATACCTCCTTCACCCGACCAGCAGCCGCCGTTCCCCCTTCTCTAGGTCTAGTCATCTCCTTCATAGCTTCTCCCATAACCCTAGAAGCTAGGTTTGAGATAACTAGAGCTAGGGTTTCCCCAATAATCAATTGATGGAGCTCAGAGCCGAATTCACAGAGCCGGCAACTGATTCAGCAAGTTTGGGTGAGAGGGTTTTCACTAAATTACTGATTTGAAGAGAGTTAGGGTTTGCATGTATAAATAGAGGATGAGCAGTGTATGTAGTTTTCATGCATGGATTAGCCAGAGCACCAACTTTAGTTTAATTTGTGTTTTAAGTGTTTTAATTATATTCTAAATTAAATTGCTAGGGTGTTGATGAAACCCCTAATTTTCATGTCAAGCATGTTTATCTTTGGTTTTGTTTTTGTTGTGCTATAGTGTGTTAGGATTAGTAGTTAACTAATGAGCTTGTGAGCTTTGTGATGAGTTGTCTTGTAAGAAGACAACTCATACTAGGGGTGAATTAGTGACAAGTAGTTAGTGAATATCCAGTTGAGACCTTCAAGGGAAGGCACAAGAACATAGCTTAAGTTACATTGCCTGAGCATGAGATTAGAAGGTGAATTCATTGCCCTAGTGTTCTCCAATCTGTTCACAATCTACTTGTTGCCTTAGAATTGCTATCACACTTCATCTAGTCGTTTAAACATCAAAACAAACTCATATTTGTGTTACTCATATATAAATCGGTTTAGTAAAGCTTTAGAATCAACTTCACACACTCCATTTCTCTGTGGATCGACCTGTACTTGCCCTGCCTCCAATAGGCACTGTGCACTTGCAGTATAACACGTAGGCAAACCACTCTTAACAGCCTACCACATACTTAAGTACCCAGATTGAGTTTGTTTTCAGTTCACAAACTCCAGCAGAAATTCACGGGACGTGAACTTCCGACAGTACGCGGACTTTAGTTCCGGTTATCCTGAGTAGCAAAGTACGCATACTGTTCAAGGATTTTGGACTTACACAAGTATTAGTTCACATACAATGTTTATATCCATTCAAGGTTATATATTCTAAACGCTCTCATTTTAATCATTGAAACATTCTTAGAAGATGTTAAATAGAGGTTATTCACACACTATTTTTCATTAGAGCGATTTTCAAGATATTGAAATAATCAACATGACTTTTGTCACTTGTAAAGATGAACTAGGCCAAAGCAAAAGCTTACCAACACATATTTCGAGAAATAGATAAGCGAGATAAACTCGGCTCGAAATAGCAAATGTGTATAATCGAAGTCTATATAGCAATACGACTTTTGTCTCAAGATAGGAGATAGAGTAGTGTTGATGGTGGATTTTTATTTAAGGGCTGAAATTGTAAAAGCCAAAATTATGCGCTAACATCTTGCAAAAGATAAAGCCATTAATAAGTGATGAATATTTCTTCACCTTACTAATTCACCTAGAATAGAGCAGGTGACAACAATCCCAGCATTCTGTGAATTAAATACACAAAATTCATCCAGGTTGGAGAATGTAGCAACAATCCCATATACCCTGTGAATTTACAACATTATTAATTAATGCATGACCAGCCTTGTATTTCTTGTACTCATTACTGGTGCGGCATGACGACTGAGTGTTGTTCTCAGCAGAGCAACACGAATCTCCAAGCATTAATAATAAAACATGTACGAAATACCCATACAGGCTACAACTCTCGGTGTGTTATACTAGCCCGATTGAGCATGTTTGAACCTGAACTGACCATATCAGTCTCATAAACGATCATGACCATCCAACTTCACTGGCATGACTGGATGGCCCAGATCGAATCCATAACCCTTAAGCAGGTATTGGAGTATTCACCACCGACTCAATGCGGGCCCCGCATGGTCGGCCTCCCCAAGAGGGAAGCAACGCTTACCAGTTTGTCCAGCCAAAACAACATGGACATGAAACCCTAAACTAGGGTTACGGCACATTACATGTGTCGCAAATCGATCTCAACCATCCATCTTCGCAGGCATAGATGGAGGGTGTAAATGTAAATTCAAAGGGCCCGGAACATGTTAACACAAACACCGTGGGCCCGCCTACATACATGAACAATCGGTCAGGACCAACCATGTTTGGTTGTCCCAATTCGTGCGTGCAAAAAAATACATGAAGCACGGCCGGCCAAAACCCTAATTAGGGTTTGTATCGATCACGAGCGTCCGTTTTCTCCTGATCGAATGAGGGGCTTAGGAGACAATTGAGCAGGTCCAGTGAGCATCGGCATGATCACCGTGGAACTATCTATCTCCTCACCCGACCGACCAAGGTATACCATGCCTGGTTTCTCCAAAACGCACGCCCAAACTAGTGTGGTCGCGCTTCCCAAATCACAACCGATCTCGACCACTCAACTTCTCCCGGACAAATTGAGCGGCTTAGATCACGTTTCTATGAGGCAATGAAGTACGGGCGTGAACGCCCAGCCTACCACCCACACGCCGAATCAATCGGGCGGGACCGACCAGGCTTGGTCGTCTTGAAACGCGCGCCGAAGTGGGCATGATGCGCGGCCTTTGCGGCACATGATTCTGTCGCAAATCAATCTCACCACTCTTCTTTAGGTAAACTTGAGTGGCCTAGATCGCACCTTCGTGGGATAGTGAAGTATAAACATGGACACCAGCATGTCGTCTACACACATGCATGATCGGTCCTCTATAAAACACTTCCCATGCTTGGATTCGACCAAGTTTGAAAGAAGGAACTTGCGTACCTCTTAAACCCCAATCCGACGGTCATGAGATGAGGGTTGCAAGTCATCTCGTCCGTCCAACTTTACCAGCTTGGGCGGACAGCCTAAGACATGAGTTAGGCTATCAATGAGGCGTCACCACAATCACCGTCCACCACTCTTCCACATGGAGTGATCGGCCAAGTCAGGGCTTACCTGTATAGCCTCCAAACGATCACTCGAAGATGGCTGGACATGATGCTATTTTAAGATGCTTAAATTCGTGACTTACTCCGGTAAGCCTTAAAAACAGCGATGCTTCATACATGCTGAGTATACTCGATGCAGTACCTGCGTAGAATACACACGATACTTCAAAAGTGTCGACTTCCTAAATAATTTAGTTATTTAGTCTAGCATTACATGCTACTTTCCGTGGGTTCCACGATCCACACACTCGAGACATCAATCATGTCACAAACTGGGGGATACATACTGGGGTATTGGTCTGGCGGTTTACAGCGTGCAACATGCAACGCGCCATCACAAGAACGTGTCAGGAAGTCATGGACGGTTAGAGATACAGGAGAAGTGGGCAAGACTGGTCGTGTAACACCAACACACAACTCCACTACTCCATCACTCCACTTCCTCCACTTACCACGAGAGACGTGAATAAGGCTCAAATGACTTGTATAAATAGGTTCTCCTCCCTATTTCCAATGACAGAACAAGTCCAGACAACAGAGGCAAGTGTTATACCATCGTATTCAAACACCAGAACTGATAGCTTACATCCTGTAAGCCGGTTTAGCTTTCTGATACAAGTCATACATAGCCAACACCTTCATAATATCAACACCTTCTTCGCTTCCCTCCCTAAGATCAACCCCATCTCCTTCACTTTGTGACCGAAACAAGTCTGGAACGGCCATTTCTTGGTTTAGGCCGGATTTGCACAGATTGATTTCTCGAATCTACAAGCACTCACCGCGCAGTGCATTTGTTTAGGGTTTAGATTCATTCCTCATCCACACGCCCCAAATTACCAAATCCGACAGGAATAATTTTCACCCATAAACAATTGTTGACCACAGTGGGAGGTTAATCTCTCGGTTGTAAAGTCAATTTCTTCGAAATCCGATTCAATTTCATCAATTTCAAAAAGGGTAGATCTTAGAATCAATTCAATCAGCATTTCATTTCAAGATGGTAGAACTCAGGTCTGGATCAACAATCAATCCTGATGGAGCTAGTACGGATAATACTCCCGGTGTCGATGTACCCGTCAGTGGAGCTACGGTGGTCAATACATCTCTTGGAACCGTTACTCCTATCACCAACGCTAGCGGAGCAGGAGACATTCCAGTGGGTATAACGCCCCCCATCACTAGAGCCAGAGCAGCCGCAAATCCCGGCATATCCTCAAGTGTAACGCCTCCAGTGGTCACCAGAGCAACAACTTTCACTCCTTCATCAGGACGAGGAGCCGGAGGCACAAGAGGAGGGCCACCGTCTATTACCATTGCATACTTGATGGAGAAGCATGAAATTCTTGCTAAGACTCAAACGGATATGGCCGCAACTCAGAAAGAGGTACTCACTTTCCTTAAAACTTTAACTGAACGATTGCCACAAGATTCACGGCAACCCTTAGAACCAGCAAGAGATGCCTTCAATACACCCGGAGCAAGCGTTTCCACTCGGGCCCACATGAGTGAAGAAGCTCGTGTTGCTCCTGAACGCACAAATTTAGACAGGTACAAAGAATTTAAGGTCGGTGCCTCACATTATGTAACTTGGGTAGTCTCCACTATAGGGGATCACTATTCTAATACCGAATTCAGCCTGCACCTTATTTGCCACTGGCATAGTTAAATCCACTTTAACTCTCATACAATTAAGAAACCCGATCATGTTCTCTGTCATCTCTAAGTTCAGTCACTATTGTGAGCTTCTCGATGTAATCTTAGCGACATGTATACTATGTGATTCTAAAGAACTACAAGTTGGGGTTTTCTTATTCACTAGTTCACAAAAAAGTTGAAAAATTTCAAAAACTTACAACATAAACCACTCCCCCACACTTAAACTTTACATTGTCCTCAATGTAAATTGAATCGTCCAAAGTAAGTCAAGGTGGGAAATCCTAGCAAGAAATCAGCAAAAACAAAGTAAAAACAAAACAAGAAAAACTCAAAACGAGAAAAGAAATAAATACAAGACAAGAAATACTCATCCTTTGGGTTGCCTCCCAATTAGCGCTTGGTTTAAAGTCGTCAGCCCGACTAACTCCTTGCTTTCTATGACTCCTCCAGAGGGAGCACATCCACAAAGTTAACTCCTTCCACCACTTCGGAAGTGAAGTTCTCATAATATGGTTTCAACCGGTGCCCATTCACTTTAAGTTCCTTACCTGTAGCTAAACTACGAATTTCCACATACACAAGCCTAAAAGGAGACATTCCAATTGGTGTTTTATATGCGGTTCTATACGCCCACAAAGCATCATTAAGTCTCATGCTCCAATCCTTCCTTGTCGGATTCACCGTCTTTTCTAGAATTGATTTCACCTCACGGTTAGACACCTCGGCTTGTCCATTGGTTTGTGGATGATAAGGTGTTGCAATCTTATGCGACACATTGTACTTCCTTAACAAGCTTTGCAAAAACCTGTTTTTGAAGTGAGAACCCCCATCGCTTATTATCGCCCTTGGAATTCCAAACCTCGCAAAAATATTAGCTTGCATGAAATCTGAAACAACTTTAGAATCATTAGTTGGGGTGGCTTTAGCTTCCACCCATTTCGAGACATAATCAACCGCAAGTAAGATATAAAAATTCCCATGTGAGTTGACAAAAGGCCCCATAAAATCAATACCCCATACATCAAAAACTTCAATAAATTGAATAAAAGTTTGTGGCATTTGATTTCGGACACCTAGATTGCCGGTTCTTTGACACCTATCACAAGTTGTACAAAATATATGCGCATCCTTAAACAAAGTTGGCCAATAAAAACCACTTTCAAGTACCTTGTGCGCGGTTCTCTTACTCCCAAAATGTCCTCCGCAAGCATATGAGTGGCAAAAAGACAAGATAGAGTTAAATTCAGATTCGGGCACGCACCTTCGTATTACTTGGTCACTACCATGTTTCCACAAGTATGGATCATCCCATATGTATTGGTTCCCTAACCTCTTAAGTTTGTCCCTCTCAGCACGAGACAAGTTCTGTGGGATTTGTTTAGAAACTAAGTAATTCACAATATCGGCATACCATGGTTCTCCAAAGGCAATTGAGAAAAGTTGCTCATCCGGGAAACTTTCACGCAACGGGATAGTCTCCTTGTCCACAGCAAGTCGGCTCAAATGATCCGCAACGGTGTTCTCAATCCCTTTCTTGTCTTTGATTTCAATATCAAACTCTTGCAAGAGTAATATCCACCGTATGAGCCTCGGTTTCGCCTCTTTCTTTATAAGCAAGTACTTAAGCGCTGCATGATCAGAAAAGACAACAACTTTTGTACCAATTAGATAAGAGCGAAACTTTTCCAAAGCAAAAACAATAGCTAATAACTCTTTTTCAGTGGTTGTGTAGTTTTGTTGAGCCTCATTTAACGTTCTAGAAGCATAATAGATAGCATGAGTAAGCCGCCCACACGTTGCCCAAGCACCGCACCAACCGCATAGTCACTAGCATCACACATGAGTTCAAACGGCTTACTCCAATCCGGTGGTTTAATGATAGGGCTGAAATCAAAAGTTCTTTCAAACGATTGAATGCCGCCATACATTTCTCATCAAAGTTAAAAACCACATCTTTTTGCAATAAGTTACAAAGTGGTGACGCTATTTTGGAAAAGTCCTTGATGAACCTACGATAGAAACTGCATGACCAAGAAAAGAGCGTATCTCCCTCACCGTAGTGGGAGGGGTTAGAGCACGAATAAGGTCTATCTTAGATTTATCGACTTCCAAACCTTTAGAAGATATTATATGGCCTAAAACTATGCCATGAGTTACCATGAAATGGCACTTCTCCCAATTTAGCACAAGATTTGTTTCAACACATCGTTCAAGGATTAGAGACAAGTTGTTCAAGCAAAGGTCAAAAGAATCACCAAAGACACTAAAGTCATCCATGAACACTTCGATTATGTTTTCAACATATTCCGAAAAGATACTCACCATACACCTTTGAAAAGTAGCCGGAGCATTGCATAGGCCAAAAGGCATCCTTCTATAAGCAAAAGTACCGAAAGGACAAGTGAAAGTGGTTTTCTCTTGGTCCTCCGGTGCTATCACAATCTGATTATAACCTGAATAGCCATCAAGAAAGCAATAGTATGAGTGTCCCGCTAAACGTTCAAGCATTTGATCAATAAAAGGTAAAGGAAAGTGATCTTTTCTAGTGGTGGCATTCAATTTTCTATAATCAATACAAACCCTCCAACCGGTTTGCACACGAGTTGGGACTAGTTCATTCTTATCATTCTCCACCACCGTTACTCCCGATTTCTTTGGTACCACTTGTACCGGGCTCACCCACTTGCTATCGGATATGGGGTAGATAACACCCACTTCCAAAAGCTTGAGTATCTCCTTTTTCACAACTTCCATCATGGGAGGATTCAAACGACGTTGCGCTTCCCTAGTAGGCTTTGCATCATCCTCCAAACGAATTTTGTGCATACAAACGGCAGGGCTAATACCCTTGATATCGGCAATTGTCCAACCTATGGCCGTCTTGTACTTCCTTAGCACCCTTAGAAGTTTTTGCTCCTGTAAATCATTAAGCTTATTAGAAACAATCACAGGCAACTCTTCATTATCACCCAAGTACAAGTACTTAAGGTGGTCGGGAAGAGGTTTCAATTCTAACTTTGGAGATTTAACAATTGAATGTACAAGCTTTTCATCACTGCATGGTAAAGAAATAAAAGAGATATTATGAGTTTTTGGGCATTCTTGTAGTGAATTAAGATCACCAAGAGCTTCCTTGACTTCACTACCACACTCTACACCATTATCCATGGATGTAGTTAACACGGTTTCCAAAGCATCATCACCGTTTAATTCAAACATTTGTTGTGCCAATGAATCCATAACATCAATGGAGAAACAAGAGTGGACATCGCTAGGATATCTCATCGTCTCGAAAATGTTGAAACGTATTGTTTCTCCATCAAACTCCATAGTTAGCGTTCCCTTATCCACATCAATTATGGTTTTCGCCGTTTTCATGAAGGGACGCCCAAGTAGCAATGGAAGAGACGAGTCCGGAGCACCTTCATCCATCTCTAACACACAAAAGTCCGCTGGAAATACAAGTTGATTAACCTGCACAAGAACATCCTCAACAATACCCATTGGGTAGACATTAGATCGATCGGCTAATTGCAATACAATTTCCGCCTTTTTGAGAGGACCAAGATTAAGTGAATTATACATTGACGCCGGCATAACATTAACGGATGCGCCTAAATCCAACATAGCTTTGTGAAAAGTTTTGTTACCAATTGTGACGGGAATGTCAAAACTACCCGGATCCTTGCACTTAAGTGGGAGTTTGTGTTGTAAGATTGCCGAGCATTCTCCCCCACACTAAGCACTTCATTACCTTTGAGCCTTTGTTTGTTGGTACACAAGTCCTTCAACACCTTTGCATACTTTGGAACTTGCTTGATAGCATCAATGAGTGGTATGTTCACATGGATCTTTTTAGAACGTCTAAAATCTCCTTTTCTAGTTCCGCCTTCTTAGAACTTGCAAATCTGTGAGGAAAAGGTAGAGGAGGAACATAAGTAGAAACCGGAGTTTTAGAGTTAGGAATAGGTACCTCGAAGTTTGGGGAGAATCCTCGACTTTCTCCTCCAAAACAGTTCCTTTGGTGTCTCCACCTTGCCCGAATCAGCAACTTCGGGTTGCACAAGTTGTGTACCGCTTCTCAACGTAATGGCATTGACACCCTCTTTTGGGTTAATAGGTTGAGAAGGAAGTCTCCCACTATTTTGTGCCTTCAAATTGTTGATATCAACCGCCATGGAGCCCATTTGTGTTTGCAACTCCTTAATAGCACTCTTAGTCTCTTGTTGACTTTCCTTGAACATGGTGGAAATACCTTGCATAAAAGTTTGAAGCTTTGAGTCAATATCCGAACCTTGATTTTGCATGGATTGTTGTGCTTGAGGTTGCTGAAATTGTTGCCTCGGCTGGAATTGTTGTTGTTGAGGTTGAAATCCACTTGAAGAGTTGAAGGTAGGTTGTTGAATTGCACCTTGCTTGTTGGCATAGCTAAAATTTGGGTGATCTCTCCATCCCGGATTGTAAGTGTTTGAGTAGGGATCATACCGTCTTTGTTGATTTGGAAAGATCGCATTAGCTTGCTCGTCTTCATAAGATTGAGGAGAAGTTGGTATAACCGCGGATGCAACTTGTTGCAACATTGCTGTCATGTTACCCATTTGTTGACGAAGTTCCTCCACCTCGCTTACTTCACTCACCCTTCTTAGAATCACATCCAGAACCACGACTCGTAAATTGTTGTGAGTTGTTTGCCATGTTTTCAATCAACTCTAGCTTGTGCCACCGTTTTGCTAACTAGTGCACCACCACCCGCAGCGTCAATAAGATTCCTATCACTAGATTGAAGTCCTTCATAGAAGTATTGGATGATCATAGCGTCACTAAATTGGTGGTGAGGGCAGCTTGCAACCAATCTCTTGTATCGTTCCCAACATTCATATAAGGATTCTCCCACGTTTTGCTTCATCCCACAAATTTCTTTGCGAATTTGAGTAGCCTTTGATGCAGGAAAATATCTCTCCAAAAAGAGTTTCTTCAACCCATTCCATGTTGTGACACTTCCGGGAGGTAAATAGTACAACCAATCCTTAGCACTATCCATTAAAGAGAAACGGAAAACCTTCAACATTGCACCATCCGCCTCAACATTTGCTGGAAGCATAGCCGTGACAATGGTGTGGAAGTCCAAAAGATGTTTGTTAGGATCTTCATTCACCATGCCATGGAATTTTGGTAATTCTCTAAGCAACCCCGCTTTATCTCAAAAGTAGAGTTTGTTTGAATACACCCTGTTGTGTATCAAGCCTATGAGAGGCTAAGTCCTTGAGTGAACGATTTGCATCACCCATTTCTTCTTCTTCTCGTTGTCGGAAAATCTCTTCTCCTACTTCCTCCTCGTGCTCGTCCGTTGTGTCTTTACTTGGTTGGAGTATTGTGCCGCGTCTAGTAGCTATCCCGCACCTTGGATAATTCCAATCCTTAGAAGCCAGAGATTATGCACCTGCAAACAATTCTCGCAAACAAGTGAGAAACAAGACAAGAACCGAAAAGCAAAGATAAAAGCAGAAATTGTAAAAAGAAACTAAAAACTTAATAACAAGCCGTATGCCTCCCCGGCAACGACGCCAAAATTTGATCGTGTGTCAATCCGTCAAAAATAATTTCACTTTCTTACGCACTAAATTTAAATGAAGCACAAGGTAAGGAAGAGTTCGTATCCACAGAGAGGCGTTTGTTGTTATGTAATTTTCAGTTTCTAAAGTAAACCAAGGTATGTTTATTGTATAAGAAATAAAAATAGTTGAAAGCAAAGTAAATAATTTGAGAAATCAATAAGGAGAAGATATTGGTCAAGGGATGGTATCATTCACAAACATGTATTTTCATCAATGATTAGAATTGGTATTTAATCTCGTATTTATTAAAAGTCCTAGGATATCTTGATCGCAAGTATAACCCGTTAATTCCCTGTTTTCATCACAACCACATTAAAAGATGCATATGTGAATTCTTCGTCGAAAGCAACCTAAAGTGTAAAAGCACAATTAAGTTTAACTCCTAAGAGCATTAAGATTTATGGAATAAGACTCATCAATGCAAACGAATGTGTAAAAGCACTAGACGTTTTAACAAAAGTTATGATTCACTTATGACTAATAGGATGTATCACTACAAGCACTAACCACAATTATGCTACTTAGAATCAGGGATAAACAACTTTTTCGTATTGAAAACCCTAATATATCTCTAGAGATGAACACAAATCGGATTGATTCCGGACTCAACCTAACAAGTTTTCAAATCTTATAACACTATTAATTGTGAATCACAAACAATAATTACTGAGACAAAACTAATTCATTGAATCAAAAGCATGTTGAGAAATCAACTTTTATCCCATAACCAATAAGGTGTTTAGCTACTCATAGCTATGGAGTTCATCATCATCAATATTCAATAATAAACAAGGAAGAAGAAGAACAAAACCAAACCCTAGAAGCGTAAACAAAAGTGGCTCTCCAAAAGAATTCCCAGCAAAAAGATATCCCATAAGTTGTAGAAGACCTTCCCTTTTATAACTTTCTCCAACTTCTAAAATTAGGTCTAGTCTTCAAAGTCCATTAGGTGAGAGTCCACCAAGCCCACAAGAGTGAGAAACCCGTGTAGAAAATACGCCCCAAAAACGGTCGCCGGAAGACTGGGATTGTGGCCGGAAAGTCGCCGGAAAACAGCCCCGGTGACCGGCAAAGTCCGCCCGGTCACCGGTCAACGAGTCAGGATCGGTGGGTCAGCGGGTCAGCTCACTGGATCGGGTCGGGTCAGAACTAGTCAGGCTGGACCGGGTCAGGTGAGTTAATGGGCTCACTAGTCTTGGCCTGAACCATTGCAGCCTTGCACAAACAAGACTAGTGATGCACAATGATTGTTCTTCTCTTCTCAGCCAAGATGGCTGTGCCAAATACTGTAACTGCACTTCTGTGCTTGTCATAACAACACCAGTTCAACTTCAACTCCTCTCCCTGTAAATCTATACTAGACCAAAACAGCCAACAATTGCAACTCATGTTCAACCCCCTGGCTAAGTTTGCAACACAACTCACACAGACCAACATGACCCTGCTACTCCACTCTGTCATCTTGCAATCGCAGCGAGTTTGCACAACCATCATGGAGCGAGTTACAACCATTTGCTCAATTCCCAGATCTGCAGTTCATTGCCTCCACCTTGCCACATAAACCCATCTTTAGTAGTGACCTGCAACAAACTCCCAACAGCACTACCAGCATCTCCATTAAATCCCTTTAATCTCAGTTCACACACAGGTAAACAAAGCATCACCCGAGCCATCTACTCACCGCTCCGCCACAGTCCACCAACAAAGCACATAACTCAAGCGATTACCCATAACACCTTCTCAAAGACCGACTGCGGCACCGCAATGCTCTACTCAATCCAACCATAGCCCGAACACCAGCTTGCATACTTCTCCGGCCCAGTGCCATTACAAAAGATAAGCAGTCCAATCCTGTAATTCTATCTTCAGCTTCTGTCCATGTTCAAGCAATTGAACTCCAACTATTAATCCACCACCAAACTCACAGCACAACCTCAGCTCTGCAACATTCCCTGCACATACAGACCTGCCATGCCTCAATTCAACCCTGAAAACAGTCCACCACCAGAGCCTCACACCTGAACCTTCAACTCTATACGCAGCTCACAGGGCATAACATCATCTCCTGAGTCTTCCACTCCCTAGCTCAGCTTTTGCATTGCCTCACAAACTTGCCAGTGCCTGAGCTGCACCTCATACAGCTCCATTATCATCCCTGCAATTCCAATCTGAGCCTGCAATTTCCACTATTTCCTGTGAGACAACAGCCTAACCTTCACATTTCTACTTTAGCTCAACTCAGGCCACCACTGCTATGCCATTGCTTCACCTGAACTCATGCCTGAGCTTCACCAGTATAAGCCATGTCACATCACCGAATCGGCTCATTCAACCTCCGAGACCAGCCCCGTGACACAAAGATCATCACCTCAACCAAGGCAACACCATTCCTCGAAGCTCATTCCAAGCCATTCAACACCACTTTGCCAATAATGGCAAAGAATAACCTTGATTCCCTGTCCTTGTACAGCTCCAATCCACCTTCACAGTGAGCCCATCAAGACCCACCACCACCTGCAATGACTCAAATCTTCTCCATTAACCACCACAGCAAAGCCCCATTTCAAATATCTATTTAATCCAATTTCTCGATCCCTCAAGCAAATCCGCAGCCAACACAATCCGTAGAACCCTAACTCAGAATCCCCAAATTCAAATCATCCTTGTTCTTCATAGTATCAGCATAACATCCCTCTCTTCATACCCATCTCAGTTGAGCTTCAGATTCACCAGCAACCACTCGATTAATCAGAAATTTATCAACAGCTCATTGACAAGGAACCCATCAAGAACCACAGCACCAGATTAAGAGACACTCATTCTGGGATATCGAATCTCATCTCCCTGATTCAATCAACCACAAAATCCTCTTCTTCATATGAGCTTCATCATCCTCTTCCTGTTGCTAACTCCTAAATTCAATTCAACCCAATCACAATACCACCTTCATCTTCCCTGAACTCTCTACTCATGAATTTGAATTTGTATGAAATCTGATTTTTTTTCTCTTTTGCAACAGCCGCAATGGCTTCTCTGAGTTAGTGAGTGAGTGATTGAAGGAAATCATTTGCTCTGAAACTTAGGGCTGTGTAGGAATAGGACGTGGACTGGATACATCTACCTTAGTGAGGTAGATAAGGGGTACCCTGGGCACCAAATAATGACAGCCTCCTTTTCCTCTATTATGCTCCCGATAGCGCTAGCCCGTGCAGTGACAATCCTTCCCTTTCTGCTCAAAAGACACGGATTCTTCTTCTTTTGCTCTGTGCGACTCCCGAGTATCTAATAACTCAAAAACAACCATAAAATACATAATTCACACGAAAAATAGCAAAGAAAGCATAAACTCTATATAGTAAATACGGTGTATTCTACACCTATCACATATCCTCAAGTGTAACGCCTCCAGTGGTCACCAGAGCAACAACTTTCACTCCTTCATCAGGACGAGGAGCCGGAGGCACAAGAGGAGGGCCACCGTCTATTACCATTGCATACTTGATGGAGAAGCATGAAATTCTTGCTAAGACTCAAACGGATATGGCCGCAACTCAGAAAGAGGTACTCACTTTCCTTAAAACTTTAACTGAACGATTACCACAAGATTCACGGCAACCCTTAGAACCAGCAAGAGATGCCTTCAATACACCCGGAGCAAGCGTTTCCACTCGGGCCCACATGAGTGAAGAAGCTCGTGTTGCTCCTGAACGCCCAAGAGAGAGGGACTAGCCATCCAACTTCATCACACGTGAAGACCTGGAACGACTTCTCCAAAACCGAGGCAAAGGAAATCTGATGGATGCACACCAACATCAACCGCCGTACCCTCAAGATATGCAACGAATCCCTCTTCCAAGAGGATATACCTCTCCTCAGTTCTCCCTCTACGATGGTACTGGTAACGCTCGTGAGCACGTTTCTCGATTTTTGGAATCCTTGGGTGAGCATGAGTACAATCATGTTCTCCGCCTGAAAGAGTTCTCGAAATCACTTACGGGAAGGGCGTACACCTGGTACAACAACATCACACCTAACAGCATATCCAATTGGGGGGAGATGGTCGGTGCTTTCTACAGGAAATATTTCTTCGTGTCCGAGCAGATCACCTTTTCAGATCTAGGGAGAGTCTCTCAGCGGAACAACGAGCATCCGAACGACTTCGTTAAGAGGTTCAGAACTCAAGCACTAGATTGTCATGATCCGAACATCACTGAACGCCAGTTGGTGGAGCTATGCATCAACGGGATGATACCCATATACCGCACTTTATTAGAGAATCTGGGCTTTCAGACGTTCTCCGAACTCCATGAAGCTGCCAAACGTTCGGCTACAACTGCCCCAGCATTGCTAGAAAGAACCAAGGTTGTTCGAAACGAAGATCCACGTGAAAGTCGAGGAAGCATGCGTCTCACAAACAAACAATACAACACTGGTCCTTCTGTGAGCGTGGTTGGCGAAGGAGGAAAAAGGAAAGCTTCAGCAACAGAACAACAACCCAAGCGTGCGGCTCCAGCATACATGAATTCTTCTCAAAAGGGAGCTGGCAAGACTCCTGCACAAGACACCGAAGATGCAGGTTTCCCATTCCCCACGAATGAAGTAGTGGAACTCTTGGAGGCGTGGATTCAAGATGACGCCATCAAGCTGCCTCCTATCAGACGTCCACCAACTGAGAAAGGTATGGCGGATCCTAAGTACTGTCGCTACCATAGGTTCGTTCACCATCCAACCAAATACTGTAACAGTCTGAAACAAATCTTCAGAGAAAAGATATAGACAGGAGAACTCCAGCTTGGAAACGAAGGTGTTCGTAGAGACCCTCTTCCTGTCAGGAACTGCATGATTTCTGGGGATTCCGTTCGCAAGACTGTACAATATATGATGGAACATTTATGCGATATCTTGTACTTCTCCAAATTACAGCGTCATGACATATTTGCAGCCCTCAACCGTATTGTCTCAGGCAAACTCTTGTATCTGGAAGAGGAAGCGGTCTCGAAACCTCAGTCCTTGCTGGAAGATGCAAGCAAGGGAAATTGGGGACTCTTAACCGTTGCCCGTTTAAAGGACATCGAGTTCGATAGCACATTGATCGATACGGCCTCGGAATTCAACATCATCACTCTCCATACCTTAAAAGCAGCAAAGATTTCAAAACAGGAGGCTACTCGCAACCCAATTGTGATTAAGACTCTAGAAGGAGAACTCAGAGATGCATATGGATACATCGATCTTGAAGTAAAATTGGGCGATGCCTTGACACAAGCAAAGTTCTACATAGTCAGAGAGCATCCGAATTATGACATGATCCTAGGACGCTCTCTTGGGTACACGACAACAAGACAACACTGGGAGTTTGCCCTCTACCGGTTACGATACCTCAAAGGATCTCTAACAAGCCGTCTGGACCTGAAGGCTGTCCGTTGCCACGCCTGCAGCTTGCCAATGCGACACAACTTCCTGGAGAGAGCCCATCAGCATACATTAAGAGGTTCCGAGCTCAAGTAAGTCTCATCACACAACCCTTCTTGCAACCGATCACTCCTCACTCTGATAAGTCCTGGGGACTGGCTCCGACCAACAAACCAACCCCGGCTAAGAGATGTGAATGGGAAGCCGGCCCCTTCAAACGTTTTATCAGGAGCTTAGAGGCGGTCTTGGTCAAAGACGATAAGGCCAAGGTCCAGGTATCTGCACGCCCAAACCCATTTGGAATTGGAGATCTGGTGACGAAGACGACTGCATTCAAGGTTGGGAACATGACGGTGAAAATGACCACTCCACCTGACTCACCCACCGAAAGAGAGGATGAACCATACCTGGTAGCAGATGTTATCCTAGGCGGCTACTGCAAGCTCATCAACGCTGATAAACTAGAAGGCATAACAATTCACTCACAGTGGCTCCAACCCTACCAAACTTGAGATGTTGTGCTACCACTTTCCAGCGTCCTCCACACTTTAAACGCTGTGCTACTTCCTCCAGCGTGTTTTCTTTTACAATTTCATGTTATATTTGTAATTCCTCCAGAAAATGATTGCAATACTTGCATTCATAGCTAGGGTTTCAATTTTCAATTTTCAATTTAATTGAAGCATTATTTCCATCTGAGAACCTCTCTACCCCTAAAAACACAAAGTCCTGAGTCAACCTAAATCAACCTACTAGAGCAAGGAAGGAAACCCTAAGCAAACATCTCATGTGAAGAAGGAAATAAAATGTGTGCACAAAAGGAAAATGATTTGAGTCATCTGCCCCAGCAAGACCAAGGAAGATCTCACGTAATGATTTGAGCCATCTGCCCTAGCAAGACCAAGGAAGATCTCACGTCAGGAGCACACACAGATGCAATCTTAACAAGAGGTCATGACATAAACCTTTATTCAAGATAAGCAAACAGAAGAAAAGATCTTGAACTCAGCCGCCACTGAGTACAAGAAAGAGGTTCAAAAAATTATGGGAATACACTTGAAAAAGAGAAAAAGAAGCAAAGAGGTTTAGCCGTCAAGAAGAATAACCGTGCTGCCGCACCCTTTGCTGGGTCCCGCTTCGACGCCATCACCGCTACCGCTTTGTCCCTTGAGCCTCAGCTTCCGCTTCAGATGTTTCCGCAGCAACGTTCTTCGTCCTAACATCATTGGCAGGAACAACTTCCAAGTCTTCCCCAAAGCCCACAACAACATTAGGGTTTGCGTTGATTGCCTTCGAACACTCAGGTCCGTCTGTGTCAGAATCAAGGATTATCACACCGTCCTGGATTGGATAATCACGCCTATCTTCATCCGGAGGCCGTCTATGCTCCACTCTCCGCCTCTTTAACCGCTGCGCAAATCTTTACGCCCTTGCGCTTACCGGTGCTCGCAACGCTTCCTCATGCCTCCACCGTTCTTCCATGTCGATCGCAGTGAAAGGGCACATATGCGCCCCCGGTGATACGCAGTGAAGAATGAGATATCCCTGTATAGCACGACCAACTTCACGAAGTGGAAGATCAATTTTAGCCATTACCTCCTCGTGCGCATTAGTCTCAGGTTTGTCAACTTCGAAACTCTCTTCTGAAGAATTTACAGAATGATCATCGCCCGCTGCTTCCATGATAGGCTGCAAAGAAAAAAGAAGTTATGGGCACACAAAAATATGTGTATCATCATCAGTCAATCAGAAGATCAGATGAGTACGGAGCAATACCTGAGATACAAAAGAAACGACTATGTGATGAGAAGAATCCTTAGAATTTTCTTTATAATCTAGCAAGTCAACAGAATCCCAGGAGAAAAGGAGTCCCTACTTGCCACCTATAAAGCCTACCGATTCAAGATAGCGATCAATGATGTTTATCGGATATATCTGAGGAAAACTGCCGTGTAACAAAGGAGAGTACACCTAGTCCAAGGGGTAGGCCAAGCTCTGTCCAGATGGTGCGGAGGAAACCAAAGCGACTCGCCAGATCAAGTCCTGCTCCCTCCACCATCCTAATCAGGACCAACCAGTTTTGGGACAACATCTGACGATGTCGGCCTATGCGGCACATCAAGCCCATGTTCGATCAAGCAGGTGCAGTAGCCCCACAAACGAAACAGGCGTAACAGTCCATCGAAGCAGGCAAGACCGACATCATGCTAGGGGAACACTCGCATGGACGCCTCTTGAACGTGACATGTTCCAAGGACATGATGACCCGTCTCTCCTGGTAACATCTAACTTTGTCTCATAAAATTTGTCTTTAACTGTCACCATCTTATGCCTACCCCACAATAGCGTAACCATTATGCGCTAGGCAGGGGACTTAATTTTGATGGTGGATTTTTATTTAAGGGCTGAAATTGTAAAAGCGAAAATTATGCGCTAACATCATGCAAAAGATAAAGCCATTAATAAGTGATGAATATTTCTTCACCTTACTAAGTCACCTAGAATAGAGCATGTGACAACAATCCCAGCATTCTGTGAATTAAATACACGAAATTCATCCAGGTTGGAGCATGTAGCAACAATCCCATATACCCTGTGAATTTACAACATTATTAATTAATGCATGACCAGCCTTGTATTTCCTGTACTCATTACCGGTGCGGCATGACAACTGAGTGTTGTTCTCAGCAGAGCAACACGAATCTCCAAGCATTAATAATAAAACATGTACGAAATACCCATACAGGATACAACTCTCGGTGTGTTATACTAGCCCGATTGAGCATGTTTGAACCTGAACTGACCATATCAGTCTCAGAAACGATAATGACCATCCAAATTCACCGACATGATTGGATGGCCCAGATCGAATCCATAACCCTTAAGCAGGTATTGGAGTATTCACCACCGACTCAATGCGGGCCCCGCATGGTCGGCCTCCCAAGAGGGAAGCAACGCTTACCAGTTTTTCCGACCAAAACAACATGGACATGAAACCTAAACTAGGGTTACGGCACATTACATGTGTCGCAAATCAGTCTCAACCATCCATCTTCGCAGGCATAGATGGAGGGTGTAGATGTAGATTCAAAGGGCCCGGAACATGTTAACACAAACACCGTGGGCCTGCCTACATGCATGAACAATCGGTCAGGACCAACCATGTTTGGTTGTCCCAATTCGTGCGTGCAAAACAATACATGAAGCACGGCCGGCCAAAACCCTAATTAGGGTTTGTATCGATCACGAGCGTCCGTTTTCTCCTGATCGAATGAGGGGCTTAGGAGACAATTGAGCAGATCCAGTGAGCATCAGCATGATCACCGTGGAACTATCTATCTCCTCACCCGACCGACCAAGGCATACCATGCCTGGTTTCTCCAAAACGCACGCCCAAACTAGTGTGGTCGCGCTTCCCAAATCACAAACTGATCTCGACCACTCAACTTCTCCAGACAAATTGAGCGGCTTAGATCACGTTTCTATGAGGCAATGAAGTACAGGCGTGAACGCCAGCCTACCACCCACACGCCGAATGAATCGGCCAGGACCGACCAGGCTTGGTCTACTTGAAACGCGCGCCCGAAGTGGGCATGATGCGCGGCCTTTGCGGCACAGGATTCCTGTCGCAAATCAATCTCAGCCACTCTTATTTACCGCAGTAAACTTGAGTGGCCTAGATCGCACCTTCGTGGGATAGTGAAGTATAAACATGGACACCAGCATGTCGTCTACACACATGCATGATCGGTCCTCTATAAAACACTTCCCATGCTTGGATTCGACCAAGATGAAAGAAGGAACTTGCGTACCTCTTAAACCCCAATCCGACGGTCGCAGATGAGGGTTGCAAGTCATCTCGTCCGTCCAACTTTCGGCAGGCGGACAGCCTAAGACATGAGTTAGGCTATCAATGAGGCGTCACCACAATCACCGTCCACCACTCTTCCATATGGAGTGATCGGCCAAGTCAGGGCTTACCTGTATAGCCTCCAAACGATCACTCGAAGATGGCTGGACATGATGCTATTTTAAGACGCTTAAATTCGTGACTTACTCAGGTAAGCCTTAAAAACAGCGATGCTTCATACATGCTGAGTATACTCGATGCAGTACCTGCGTAGAATACACACGATACTTCACAAGTATCGACTTCCTAAATAATTTAGTTATTTAGTCTAGCATTACATGCTACTTTCCGTGGGTCCCACGATCCACACACTCGAGACATCAATCATGTCACAAACTGGGGGATACATAATGGGGTATTGGTCTGGCGGTTTACAGCGTGCAGCGTGCAACGCGCCATCACAAGAATGTGTCAGGAAGTCATGGACGGTTAGAGATACAGGAGAAGTGGGCAAGACTGGTCGTGTAACACCAACACACAACTCCACTACTCCATCACTCCATTTCCTCCACTTCCCACGAGAGACGTGAATAAGGCTCAAATGACTTGTATAAATAGGTTATCCTCCCTATTTCCAACGACAGAACAAGTCCAGACAACAGAGGCAAGTGTTGATACCATCGTATTCAAACACTAGAACTGATAGCTTACATCCTGTAAGCCGGTTCGGCCTTTACGATACAAGTCATACATAGCCAACACCTTCACAATCTCAACACCTTCTTCGCTTCCCTCCCTAAGATCAACCCCATCTCCTTCACTTTGTGACCGAAACAAGTCTGGAACGGCCATTTCATGGTTTAGGCCGGATTTTCAAAGATTGATTTCTCGAATCTACAAGCACTCACCGCGCAGTGCATTTATTTAGGGTTTAGATTCATTCCTCATCCACACACCCCAAATTACCAAATCCGGCAGGAATAATTTTCACCCATAAACAAGTAGATAGACTTTTAAGTGATAGATAAGTTCAAGTCTCTACATACCTTTTAGTCGATGAAGTTCCACCAGTCCCTTGAGTAGTTCTTCGTCTTTTTATGATGAACGCCGTGGAGTCTAGAGCTCAACTACACTTTCTATCCTAGTCCGAGACTTAGCTATAAGTAGACTAGAAATCAAGACTTATAGTTTTGGCAACTAAACTTGACAAACAAGCTTGAGATATAGCAACGCTTGCGAGTTCGACCGAGCAATGCTCTAACACGCTTCACAGTTCTAAAGAATAATAAATAAACATGTCATCGTGCATAACATGCATAAGAGTGATTTCCCCAAATACCTCGATATAATATTGCCTCATCTGGGTCATTAACGACATAAATTAGGTTATAAAATAAAAAGTAATACTATTACGCTTTACGCGTTAGATAGCTATATTCCACTTTTCATGGTATATAATATTTACACTTCCCGTGCTGAATAAGACTTAGCAAGGAGTTGTGGGGAGACCACAGTCACTCCTCGCGGGGGATTCACACAAACACATATCAAAATTATTCACTCAACAATCAAAAAGCATCGTAATATAACATTCATGAAAGAAAGGTTATTCTAATTCCACCACCTCAGATATTGCGTACCATAATAACAATACCCGTAAAAGACCACCACCGGATGATCTACAAAAGTGATGCTATAATAAACCAAAAATATGTCACTCTTACTTCGCCAAACTCAATGGAGAAGACGACAGTAGAATAACTCCAGACTCGAATGATAACGCCATCCACACTGAGTGCCCATACAAACCATGATTCAGGAAACTACCATCATAAGTCCCGAAGGTTTTGCAATCGAGCATAATATGCAAACGAACGTATTCTCACAAGAAAATTGTGTAAAAGTAATATTGAGAGCCGAAGCCCCTATATAGCAATATTGCCTCATCTGGGCAAAAATAGACATAAAAATAGATATAACATTTGGAGAATCCAAACAATGCATATTACACAACATACCCAATCAGTTATACACAAATATGCTCAAAAGAAATAAAGACGCATCATGCTCGCATTTGAAATGAACTTAATGATTACAAGAAGGTTACAGAGTTCCCACCTGATTTGATGACAAACCACGCCTACCTTGCATTCTTCAATCCACTGGTTCATCCTTCGAATCGATCGTTGTTAATATAAACTAACTGTTAATCATAGAAACAATCTAAGAATTTAGCCAACAGGATCACACAAGGCTCATAGCATAATCTCATACAATTCTCTAGTTATAAGCTAAATGAAATGTATGACTTTACACATTTTCATTCTCTATCTTTAGCATAACTAAGGTTTATTAATTCAACAACTTTGTAGAAGAAACCAAAGGCTAATTCGTACCATAAAGGGTCCTAGTCAACTAACAGTCGCTAACGGTCAAACTGACAGTCAAAGGTCAACTAACAATCAACCTAGATCCAGGTCAAAGTTCAGTTAAAGGTCAAGTCAAGGGTACACTAGTTAGGTCTTTGAGTCAACTCAGGTCAAGACAGGGGATTCAGTGAATCAAAACGATTCAACTCAGTCAGCTAAACAAGTTAGTCAGATATTTGACTGAACAAAAAGGTTCAAGGCCAAAGCCTTTGCACAAGCCAGAGCCATTGCTCAGGCCAAAGAACACTAATTCACAATCATGGTGCAACACAAGACCTAAACTATTACACCTTCAATTCCTACAACATATCCTTCTTCTTAATCATTTTAAATATAATAAACAAACTTCAAATTCGATTTACAAATAAACGCTATGCCTACCTGCAATTACAGCTTTAAGCAACATCTACTTCGACCTAAGCAATACAACTACTAAACTGAATCACCACCACTTAAACCTGAACTCCAAAGTTTAACTTCAACTTCAATCCATCTTCTCAAACTCATCAGAGATACCACCAACTATACCCAAAATAGCTTCCTGTAACACCATTCCTAATATTACATCCTCAACTGCAATCATTACCCATATAAACTCAATCTCCATCTCCACCAGCAATATCTATAGTTCTTCATTATTTCAATTCTTCTCTGCAACATCAACATTAACTCAGATCAACTTATAACACCTACCTTCTCATATCCAGCCACACCACTAGACTGGATTTTCCAGCACAACCATCTTCATCACCGCCAACAAATCATTCATACTGCTATTGCAAATTCAAAGCAAGTTCTTGTCTTCAAGAACACCCTCATCTATTCATACAATCACAATATTACATTTCCACTTGCAAATTTAACTACACAGACAACACCACCAATAACCCATCTCCAGTTCTGTTTTCATTCCACCTTCACAATTCATACCTAACTCATACATCTAACCCCTGTTAGTCAACCTCATATACTCAAACATCAACACAATCAAAATGATTATAAACATCTTCAATTCAGTAAAGAAGATTTACCCCGGGTCAAGTTCCTTGAACAAAATAGTTGACCATAATTCCTTGCCTTGTCCACTCTACAACCATCTATACCCTAATAACATCTTCATCATCTTCTTATTAACAAAATCGAGCCCTAATTCTTTATCAGCTATAATTCATCAACCTTAAACTTCCATATCAGCTTCAACTTACCAAATTCCAAAATCCTGATAAATAATCTCAAGTAGTTCTTCGGTCTAAACCTAATTCACGACAAACCCATCTCTAATCAATCTTCTAAATTATCAATTTCATTTTCTGGTTCTTCTTTGAACTTCTTATAAAACCCTAACTTTGAATTCAATCACCAGAACGACTCTATAACTTCAATTAAACATCAACCCCTTCGTCTCATAACTGTTAACAACTCAATTACTAATCAAATCCAATCCAATCAAACCAAACCTAAATCTCTAAACCCTAACTATCTGGAACCCTATATTCATACTCACATCAGCATTAATTTTTCACCTCCAAAGCTTAATGAATCCTAATCAACACAACCACCATCTCTTATAAAACTCAAATCCTCCGAACTAAAATCGATAGAAAGAAAAACGAAGAAGAAGAGAAACAGAAAAGAAGCAGAAGAAGAAAGAAGAAAATAAGAAGAAAAATGAACTCTTCTCGATTCGGCTGGGGATAAGGCCGGAGGAAAATAATGAGGCGCCCAAAAACTTGGATAAGGGATACCAAGTCGGTTAAACTGCAAAATGACTATTTTTCCCTTCAAACAAAACTGATGATATCTTCTTCATCCGATATCCGATTGACACATTCGAGTAGTCCATTCCACGTAACTTTTCGAGATATATCAAATGAAACTAGACTCGCATCTAAATTATTGTTAGATTAATTTCTATTAGTTAAAATCTATATTAACTAATCGAGTCATTAGCGGCTAAGTCGTCTCTTGATCATCGCTAGACCAATCAAATAGCGTTGACGAGCTTGAGGGTCCTTACAGGATTTCTCTTTATTGGTTCATCTATTTGTGTTGTCCATGGGCGAGTAATTAGGCTTAGTTGTCTCAACAAGACTTTCCGGCTAGCCGAGTTGCCACGTGATTGAGCGTCGAAGAATTCCTTTACTTCGTTCGTATCCGATGGTGATTGTCCGGGAGGTTCCTTAGGAGGAGAAGTGAAAGATAATTGCTTCCAAAACGGATCGATAACTTCAATAGGTATCACATCTTCATACATTACAAGCATATGACGATACGGAAGCCCCAATGAAGACATATCGGGACAAATACACACATCACCCGGTTTTCCGTAATTTATCTCTCATATCATTTGTTTCATCATATGTTTTATTTCCCACTGAAACACATTGAATTATATTCCTTGGAGCAACTTACTATATTAAAGATATTGAGTCATACTTTCCATTGAGATTTTCTCAAAATTCTCCTTGATCCTATCGATATCACTCTTGAAGTGTTGCTCCATTGCTACGGTGACCGTAACCACGTCTCATTGGTTAGACTCGAGGAGACTTTTAAATCTCCCATGAGCGGACTCCGGGATACTAGTTTCTTCATTCCCATAGTGTCTATATCGGTTTTTCATGCACGCACAAATTTTTATCTGTACTTATCCGACCATTGCTTCCGATAATACTAGACGACACTTGGATACCCTTCGTTCCAATTGGCAATAAATTTGTTCAAGTTATTTTCATATGTATCCTCGGTAAGAAACCGATAAACTTTTTTCCAATTTCTTTGAAATTCCAACCACTTTTTATGATTTTCATTGTATTCCTTGTCCACTTTCTCTTTAGTCTTTCCTCTTTCCTCTTTCTTCTTCTTATTCTTCTTCGGGTGATAGTTTCTTTGTGCGAACTTCTTCCTCAAGTTGAACAATCATTCTCTTCTTAATATCCTAATTTGTGGTTTCAAACAAAGAATGACAAGATTTTTGCACATTACAATGTATATGATATGTACAAAGGAAATTATGTGCATCCGGGAAGACGTCGGATATTGCATTCATTAATGAGTCATCGTTATCGGTTATGATGACCCTCGGAATATGATTTTCCCGGAAGAGTAATTTCAATTGTCGTAATGCCCAATTATAAATATAATCCAACTCGTCTCGCATTAAACACCAAGGCAATGTGAATGATACCTTGTTCGATGTTTGGCCCACGATGTTGAACAATGGCATATGGTTTTTGTTTGTCTTGTAGGTGCAATCCATCATAAGAACACCAAAGCATATATGAGCCAATTTTGCAATTAAAGGATGCGCAAGGAATATTTGAAGGGGCTTGTTGTCCGGCCCTCTTTTAATGATGCGCGTGTAGTTTTGATCAAAAGCTAGATTCTCAAATTCTTGCGTAACCGTCCTACTTTCCCATTTTACCCTTATAATAGTTGTTTGTGCACTATAAAATGTATGCAGTGAAGAAACGTTCTCCGCATCCTTTGCCTTGAAGCCGTTGAGAATTTGCCTTGGTTTAAGACATGCTTTAGTCAATCTCTTTACATCCTCTATTTAATGAGGTTTTAGCTTCGCAACTAAGGAGTACTGACCAACAAAACTTTTTGAATCCTCGTGGTTATGGCAACCGAACCATACCGAACATTTCCATTCACCTTCTCTGAAATTGAATACAAGCTTAAAGGGGCAATTATCCTTCCTCGTATGAGTCTTGTATACCATATTAGTCTTCTTTGGATACACATAACCCTTTATCTTATGGCAATTATTCTCCTTGTACGACCAATTCACTCGCAAGCCATCTCAAAACGAATCTTTGAACCTTGGTTATTCCTCACTAGTACACACATATTCTTACAATCCGTCTCCAAAGCCCAATGATTGTTTCATCTTTACTTTTTATTCCCTACATAAGGATAACCACAGGAGATTATAAGGTTCATTATAAGCAATCCCTAAGTAAAGTTCAAAATACTAGGTGAAAAGTATTCTTTGGTAACATACCAGACAAATTTTTATAGTATTCCGACGTATCCCGACCCAGCGATTTTGCATTTGTTGGATCACTATATGTCACAATCTTAGAAACGAATGAGAAGAAAAGTGAATTAGTTCAAAAAAATAACATATGTAACTATGTCGGATCACGGTTCCGGCATGCTCGACAATGTACCGCTAATGCCGACATATGATCGAAATGAACTGATAATTATGTCAAAATTGCTAATGCTGCCGGCATAAAACTTTCATTGAAAAACAATGCCAGGAACTATGTGCCGGCATGCCGAACAAATATAGTACAATGTAGGTACATCGTGCCGGCATTCTCGAAAAATAACCAACTGCACCGGCAGTTAACTTTGAAATTCATTGTTTTTTGTATGTTTTTTTTGAGGTGTCAGCATTATAAGTTTGGTATTCGACCATGCCGATAGAATAATTTGTGGTATAGTCAATGGTAGGTTAAAATTAACTTGCATAACGACATAGTTTTTTCTTCTGACAATGCCGACATGCATTTCAAAATGGCAATTATTGTTAGCCGGCATGGCTGTAGTATGAATACCATGCCGTTTTAGCCGTTGTCGGCGTTGTATTCATACTACGTGCATGCCGGCACTGAGCTTTTTCAGCTATAAAAATGGCGAAATCAAAAAGAAATAAGATTAATTTCAACACATTAGCACCTGTACCTGAGTATTTGGAGTGATTGTATGTTGAGCTTGTTTACTTTCTTGGGTTGGTTCTACACGTAAATCTCCATGCTCGTAAAAATCATGATTCAAGGGCGTTGGTTTCGCAAATAATTACAATTGTGAATCGTTGTCATTAGAAGAAGATTCAAGATAGACCCCTTGTTGTAGTTGAGCTAAAGATTCAGCAGCACTTATCTCTTCACTATCATCCACCATTTTCACCCAAAAATTTTCTCTCAAAATTTTCCCTCCTTCTACTCTCACCTCACCTAATTCATAATATACTAATCATTTAACAAATAATCTTATACATTTCCTAATTATAATTAACCACTAAACCTTATAGTGAGGGGTAGATTAAGAATTAGTTAAAATACATGGATAAGGGGTGACTATGATTTACTATTTAAAACCGATTTTTGTCTTTTTCCTATATCCCTCAATTGCGCGTTCTTTTATATGGGTTACAGTTAATAAAACTGTGGGCTACATTTACGAGAAGCCTACATCTATATCAAACAAAGACTTGTTTGATATCTATTTTACTGTAATCTACTTTTGTTTAGATTACACTAAGGCTTAGTTTGGTATTGTTGTGGCTTTTATAAAAGCACTTTTCTGTTGTGCGTTGTTGTGCTATACTGTGAGAAAAAAGCAGTTAGACGTTTGGTAAAATATTAATTAAAGTTAAAGCTGATTAAAAAAAGTAATCAAAGTGTGTTTGGTAAAATATCAGATTCAACCATTGTTGTTGTGGCAAATGACAAAAATAGACATATCTCTGAAAATAGTTTTGTTCAGTTTTATTGGGTTTAAAAATAATTAATTTTTTTTTACAATTAATATGAATATATAAAATATTAAATTTACTAATAATAATAATTTACTAATTTTTTTTTTTTAATTAAAGTTACATATTTTGTATTTATTTTTCTCTCTCAAGAATATTGAAAATATAATTATTAATATTACACAGAGCTTTTGGTTGGTAGCCTAGCGACAAGCTGAGCCCCAACCCCTCTTTGAATAGCAACCCCTAAACGATGAAAAATAAAACTACCTAAACCGCTACTAGCGTCATTACTAACTAAGCAATTTCGTAAGCGCTTGAAAAAGACCAGAGTGTCCTCACCAAGCTCCCCTAAGGTAGAAAAATAATTGTTACTATTATTATGATTGTTAAAAAAAATAATATTTTACATTTTCAAACAAAAAATCAAACTAAAGTTAAGTAATTATTTAATACTATTTGTTTTTATTTTTGACAAATTAAATGAAATTGTATCATAAAATAGTTTGAAAATAAAATATAATAATATTTAAAGAATAAAATATAAGAAATATAAAAAAATTATTGTACATATATTTAAGGACGCTTTTGTAGCTTTTAAAAGCTCCTCCTCCCCAGCTTTTAAAAATTGAGGAATTTGGGAAGTGCTTTGGGTAAAAAGCACTTTGATTTTTTTTTACCAAACACCAATTTCAAAAATTATTGACATATATAGGTTGAGAAAGTGCTTTTGAAAAAATAAAAGCATTACCAAACCCAGCCTAAGACTTGTTTGAGTACTACTTTTATTTTCGGAATTATCACGTTGTACTTTTTCCTTGCCAAAGTTTTGTCCATATAAATGTTCCTTATCAATGTTTTAATGAGGCAACATATACGTATCCAACACCGGATCAGTTTAGGGATTTCGGTGGTTTTTATCTTTTGTTTTTGTTTTGTTTGTTTTCGCTTTCCTTGTAACAACTTTTAAATATTAATTAAATTTTCTTATTAAAAAAACAACATGCGTAATATTATTTTCTAAAAAGAAAAGAGTATAACATGGCTTGTGCTCTTTACATGTATGCATGCATATCTACCTTCAAAATAAAATCTTTCCGGTTCAAAAAGACTGTTCGCTTTGACTTTGTCAAAATATTAAGGAGACCATAGTATTTTACTTGACTACCCTTAGTTACATACCTATTTTATTTTTAATAAAAATGCTAGCACTAAAAATTACCTAAAATTATTAGAGGATTATAAATACGAAATATAAAAGGAAAATTAAAAGAACTCCAATGTCTAGAAACTTGTGCCTTCAAGATGACACGTGGATGGAAACATCGTGGTCGTAGGAGTTGAGGGACCTATATTAATGTGGAAATTTCTAAGAAACCCATGTGTGGTTCCTCTCTCTTCTAGAAACCCATCATTAAAATAGTATATATCTGTAGCCCAAAATACAAAACGTACGGCTAAGATTAACAGTTTTAGATTGAATTTATGTTTTCCTATTTTCAACATGACTAAATTAACCTTAATTAGTTAAATATTATTAACATAAATATCTTTTAAAAATTGCTTTAATAACCGACTAATCGGTCATCGTTTTTATAGGCATTATTTATGGTCAAATATATATACCACGAGTAAAATTATTTCCTTTAATTCCGGCAGTTATGGATATCATCTTTAACTAATTCCGACAGTTTGCTGATTGAGATTCAATAATATTGTGATTAAGTGCTCCAAGTGGTTCATGTGGTCATGGGACTCCTAAATGTAGTATTCGCAGTAGCTCTTTAATCAATAGTCACGAGTTTCTTACTGTTGATGGGTGAAAACTACTCCTGCAGAATTTGGTAATTTGGGGTGTGGATGAGGAATGAATTTAAACCTTCAACAAATGCATTTGCATGCGGTGAGTGCTTGTAGATTCGAGAGATCAATCTGTGCAAGTCCGGCCTAAACCAAGAAATGGCCGTTTCCAGACTTGTTTTGGCCACAAAATGAAGGAGATGGGGTTGATCTTAGGGAGGGAAGCGAAGAAGGTGTTGAGATTGTGAAGGTGTTGGCTTGCTTATGACTTGTAACAGAAAGATTAGCAAGCTTACGGTTGATGCAAGCATGCTCGAGTGTTTGAATACGGTTTTGTATTAACACTTGGTTTCTGTCGTCTGAACTTGTGTTGTTCTCCGTTATTCCTTGTTGTTGGAAAATAGGGCGGAGAACCTATTTATACAAGTCATTGAGCCTCATTCACGTTTCTCGTGGGAAGTGGAGGTAGTGGAATGATGGAGTAGTGGAGTTGTGTGTCGGTAACACACGACCAGTCTTGCCCACTTTTCCTGTTCATCTCTAACCGTCCCTGACTTCCTAACACGTTCTTGTGATGGCGCGTTGCACATTTCGCACGCAGTAAACCGCGAGACCAATACCCCAAAGATGTATCCCCAGGTTTGTGACATGATTGATGTCTGGAATGTGGATCGTGGATCCACGAAAGATAGCATGTAATGCCGAGTTGAATAACTGTGTTATTCAGGAAGTCGATACTTGTGAAGTATCGTGTGTATTTTATGCAGGTACTGCATTACGGTGTGGTAAAGTGATGGGTAATGACTCCTCACTAACCAAATAACTCCTGACCAGGGTTGTATAACCAAGCTGGTGAAGTCGGACGGATGAGATGATGTTTGAGACACTCATCCGCGACCGTTGA
Organism: Papaver armeniacum; assembly: GCA_023531295.1. NCBI lineage: Eukaryota > Viridiplantae > Streptophyta > Magnoliopsida > Ranunculales > Papaveraceae > Papaver > Papaver armeniacum. The sequence continues at coordinate 95,342 of JAJJWW010017788.1, forward strand.
TGAAATTAGGTTTTTTAAAGAGGTGCGCAAGCATCACTCTTCAGCTTGGTCGAAACCAAGCATGGGAAGGATTTTGGAGAGGACCGACCATACATGCGTGTTGACGGCATGATGGTGCAGGCGCCTGTATTCCGTTCCCTCATGAAAGCGCGATCTGGGCCACTCAATTTGACCGGCAAAGAGGAGTGGTCGAGATCGATTTTGCGATAAGAGTTTGATACCGCAAGAAGCCGCGCGCCATACTCTTTTCCGGGGCGTTTTCCAAGACGACCTAGCTTGGTCGGTCTTGGCCGGTTGGCTTGACGTGAAGATGGTAGGCTGATGTTCACGCCCATGTCTCACCGTCCCATGAAAACGTGATCTAAGCCACCCAATTCGTCCGGTGAAGTTGAGTGGTCGAGATCGATTTGCAATTTGGGAGGTGCGACCACACAAGTTTGTGGGCGTTTTGGGGTTAACCAGGCATGATATGCCTTGGCCGACCGCATGAGGAGGTAGATGGGCCCATGGTGGTCATGCTTGGTATAACCGGACTGCTTAATCTAATCTGTGACCCTCCATTCGTGCCGGAGAAGATGGACGCGCGTGATGGCTTGAACCCTAATTTTGGCTTTCAAAGCCGTGCGACCACACTCTTTCAGGCGGACGAATTTGTTGTAACCAATCATGGTTGGTTTTGACCGACTGGTCATGTGTGTAGGCGGTCACATGGTGATTGTGTCGACATGCTCCGGGCCCTTTGAGTCTACATCTACACCCCCCATCTATGCCTGCGAAGATGGACGGTTGAGACCGTTTTGCGGCACATGTAATATGCCGCAAACCCTAATTTAGGGTTTTCCGTCCATAATGCTTGGTATGGACGGTTTCTTGGCAAGCGAAGGCCAATGGTCGACCATGCGGGGTCGGCTGTGTGTATTCCATACCTGCTTGGGGGTGATGGAATTGATGCGGGGTCATCCAATCATGCTTGTGGAGTTGGATGACCGTGATCGAATCATATCCGGACTGATATGGTCAGTGCCGGATGCTCAATCAGGCTAGTATAACACACCGAGAGGGGCTCAATCGGGCTAGTATAACACACCGAGAGGGCTCGGGCTAGTATAACACAGAGAATCGGCTGCACGGGTATTTCGTACATGGTTTCATTATAGTGCTTGGAGGTTCGCGTTACTCTGTAAGAGTAACACTCAATCGTCATGCCACACTGATAATGATTTATTATAGTGCTTGGAGGTTCGTGTTACTCTGTAAGAGTAACACTCAGTCGTCATGCCACACTGATAATGAGTACTGGAAATACAAGGCCGATATGAAATTCACGAGGAAGGGATTGTTGCTACATGCTCCAACTCCGGAGGAATTTCATGTATTCACGAATGGGATTGTTGCTACATGCTCCATTCTTGGTGAATTAAGTGAGGAGTATCCGTCACTTATAAGCGGCTTTATCTTTTATAAGATGTCAGCACATGATTTTCTGGTTTTACAAATTTAACCTTAAACGAAAATCCACCATCAACACTTACATAAGTGGAATTTTTGAAGTTGTAATGTGATCGACTATATCATTTGATTCTTTTTTACCCAACACCTAACTTTATCATTTGATTCTTTTTCTCTGTTTTTTGATGGTGGGTTACTATCGTGTGAGTCGTATGGTTAGGGATCATCTATCTATCTATGATCTATCTTTTTTTTTTTTTTTTGGTGATTCGTTAATCTTAGTTAAGTATTGACATTACGCTAGTGATAATTATGATTTTCACGAATTAGATAGGGTGAAAAGTGGAGTTTTTTAATTGAAATTTTTACCAATCCGTGAAAATTAGAACATCATCGATCTTTCATGTGAAAATTTATATGTTCATTAATGGATTTTTTTACCAATATTGTGATAATTAGGTTTTTTTTTTTACTTATTTGTGAAAACCGGAATTCTCACGGATTTTATTTGATAATTGGAGTTATTTTGGAGATGATAATTGAAGTTACTTTTATAGGTGTAATTCGATTTTTTTTCCATTCATAGATTGTACTGAGTTGGTTTAAAAGAAATACTTACGAGAGGTTTTGGAGTAAATTATTTTACGGGAGTATTTTTAGAGATTTAAGGGGAGTTTTTTTAGGGATTTGATGTAACTAAAAAAACAGGAAACAAAAGAATGAGGAAAGAAAAAATATTTAATAACGAGCAAAGACCAAGTATGACAATCGAGAAAAATTAGGGGAGTAGTTTTTCTAGGAGTTTTTTTAGGAATTATTATAGTTTATCACATTAATGTGCTTCACAGAGGTTTCATGTGCTTCACAGAGATTTCATGCGCTCCAGGAGGTCCCAGGTTCGAGTTCCAGATGGCTCAATATTACAGAGTTTGACATGGACGGTAGGGTTAGCTTGCCCCCCTTGCGACGACATTAGCCACACTTTCCGCTTCGGCTCCCTCGGCTTTGTTCCTCATGAGGCTCGCTGGTAGGCTAGCACGACAACCTGTTCAACTTATGTAGTAGTACGCTGCTTGGAGCTTAGCTTGTTAGGCTTCCAATTAGTTAATTATGTAATAATTAATAAAAAAAATAAATAAATTATAGTTTGTTTTATTAATTTAAATTAAGTAAAAGGTTATTTGTGTAATTAATTCTAATTATGAGTTCCTAATATATGCAATCTTATTAATGGGTTTGTGATAAACAAAAAAGTACAAATGGGCTAGAGATATTTCCCCCTATATTAATAGAGTCTATTCATAAAAGGACATAACTCAGGTGTTAGAAATAACATGATAGTTGTCACCATATCTTGGAGTTGTCACAAACTTTTTAAGGAATTTAATTTTTGGAGTCAAATATATATATTTTTTAAAGGAATAAGGATATATTTGTCTCCTTAATTATACAAATTTCTTTAATATTTAGATTGGGTCCCCTTAAAAATAAATTTTATGAAAATATTTTTTTTAGGGTATATAAGAGAGTTCTGTTCATTGGAAAAATATGACCATAAACAAAAGCCGGATACAATTTTGAAACAGATCAAAATAAAATAGAGGACAGTCTTTTTGAAACGGAAGGAGTAAATGAAATAAAATGAGCTCAAATAAAATAGTCTACCAAAGATATTCATTGCCCCCTCCTGTTTAATCACATGAATGGATTTTCCAAGTGAAGCCTGACTTAATGGTTAAAAAGTTAAAAGTCGTAAATCTATGCTTAAAAGACAAATAATCTGGTTGCTTTTATATATATATATATATATTTTTTATTTTTGAAGCATTGCTTTTATATATGAAGATGAACATACATTACACAAATCAAGAACCTTGCAATTGATATTTGCCGGCCGGTTTGAGGTGGATGTGAGGCGTTTGGTGTTTGTTTGTTTCTTTGTATTCTCACTTGGATATTTGTTCGTTGTCCTTTTTTTGGGTGATTGATCTAATTTCCGTCTCCTTTTTGTGTCGGTTGTTTTTATTGGGTTGAGGTACCCCTTAAGTACCTCTTTTTCAATGAATCTTTTCCTCTTGACCGATCAAAAAAAAAAAAAAAAGACCTTGCAATTGAATAGCACTTTGTCTTTCGAATTCCCTGATATAACATTGGTAACATACGAATAAAGTCATTAGATATGGAGTCAATATCAATGTTAACTGAATGAAGAACCCATCATCTCAAATAGTATTTATAAGCGTCCATTGAATAAAGCAGTACTCCTGTATGCTTTGAGATGGAAACCAAATGGACAATGAAGTCGTTTCTTTTTCTCTGTTTATCTCTAATTTTTATCAACATATCATTTGAATCAAATGTAACTTTCGCACAAGTCCAATGTGGATCCGGAGCAGGGGGCGCACTGTGTTCAGGAGGTCTTTGTTGCAGTCAATATGGTTATTGCGGAAGCACCTCCGCTTATTGTGGTGCTGGTTGTCAAAGCCAATGCACAATTGTTTCCCCTCCGCCACCACCCGCATCAACACCGCCTCCTCCACCTCCTAGTGGGAATTTAACCTTACTAATTAGTCAATCACTTTTCGATCAACTTTTGGCGTATCGAAATGACACAAGTTGCATGGGAAAATTTTACACGTATGCGGCTTTCATTGAAGCAGCCAAGTCTTTTAGCAGTTTTGCTGCCGTTGGAGATACCAATACGCGCAAGAAAGAGATTGCTGCTTTTTTGGCTCAAACCTCTCATGAAACAACTGGTATGCAAAATTAAAATTTTACTTAGTTTGTAATTTAGGCTCCTTTAAATTGGCTCCCAACCTGAGATTGACTAGCAAATATTTAACCTTTTCCACCAAAAAAAAAAAAAACAAAAGACCAGCAAAATTACACTTCTAATGCATTTCAAGATAAATTTTACATACAGGTGGGTGGGCTACAGCTCCCGGAGGACCATATTCATGGGGTTATTGTTTTATTCAAGAGAGGAGTCCTACTAGTAACTACTGTCAGTCAGGGATGCAATGGCCTTGTGCTTCCGGAAAAAGCTATTACGGTCGAGGACCCATTCAAATTTCATGGTAATACTTCTTTTGTCAGTTAATTTCAACTTCTAATTCTAGTTTAAGAAAGTCATTCTCAAGGTACAACTTTTCCATTGTATTAAAATGTTTGATATATATCGTATCAACGTGCATGATAGGAACTACAATTATGGACAAGCTGCACAAGTTTTACAAGCAGACATCTTGAACAATCCAGATTTGGTTGCTCAAGATCCCATCATTTCATTCAAGACAGCATTGTGGTTTTGGATGACCCCGCAATCTCTGAAGCCATCTTGCCATGATGTCATTATTGGACAATGGCAACCTTCGTCAACCGATGTATCAGCTGGCCGTTTGCCAGGTTACGGGGTCATCACCAATATCATTAATGGAGGAATCGAATGTAATAAAGGTCCAAATGACAGTGGTAAAGATAGAATTGGATTCTACCAGAGATATTGCAGCTTGATGGGGGTCAGTGTAGGCGACAACCTCGATTGCTATTATCAAAAGCCTTTTGGTGTATGATTATATTAAAATTCTGGAAGGTGTGGTTAGAAAGGAATGCTAGGCACTTTAATGGAAGATACAATTCTGTAGAGAAAATTAAGGAATCAGTCTAGCTTTTCATCTACAATTGGTGCACAGGAACTAGTATTTTTAAGGGAATTTCTTTGAATTCAGTTTTGTATAACTGGGAGGCTATCATGCATTAGCTGGGTTTGGTGTTTTTATTGTTTTCTTTGCATCTCTACTACAATTGAGATGCTTTTGTTTTTCTTTCTCCCAGTTCAGTTACCTTCTCGATGATTGACTGGTTTTTAATAAAATATTGCCCTTTTTGAGTCAAAAATATATATATATATATATTAAAATTAAGTATAATCTACGCCGAATAAAAATTGATGGAATAAGAAAATTATATAATATATTATGCGTAGTTCTGCTAAGTGCCTAATGGAAATAGTCTTTTTTTATCAAAAATAATAATAAAAATAGTCTTTTACAAAGGCACCAAGTTTATCGCCCTGTTTTTTTCTTCTTCTGCAGACTCAGCTGACAGAACCACCTCCGCAACCTCTACTTCTCCACTCCTTACTATAAATCAGTGTGTCTACTACAATACAATTATAGATAGATATTTCAGTCTTTGAGAAAATGAGATCAAACATACGGTTACAAATCTAGCTTTTGCATTGTAGATCAACAAGTTCATTCTGCAAACATATTAGAAAGTTATTTCCCATATTTTCCTTGCTTCCCTCTCCTAAGATCAACTCTTCTGCTCCTTTGTGACCGAAGTAAGACGTGAACAGTTACTTTTTAGTTTAGCCCCGTCTTGTACGATTTTGATCTCTGAAACTCACTCAAATATCGAACTTATATACTCCATAATTTTACAACGTATCAGTTTTATCCTAAAACAATTAACGACCACTACGCAAGATCAATCTCTCGGTTACAAAATCAATTTCTTATTTGTTAAAAATGGTCGATCTTAGGTCAGGTTCGACAACCTCTAACACCACTACCACTCCTCTTAACACCACTCTCGGTAATCCAAATCCTCATGCCTTTTGTCGTGCTCCTGAAGAGGTCAGAAAATACCCCAAGATTTGCCAGCATAGTTGATATGATATAGAGATATGAAATTATTTCCAAGACACAAGTGGATATGGCTACCACTCAGAAGGAGGTACATACCTTCCTCAAGACTCTTATGAAATAATTATCACCAGATCAACGCCATCTTCAGATGGAACAAGCCAGACTTACTACCAACTCTAATATTGATGCTAATACTTTAACGATCCACTTCCAAGATGATGATGAAGTTCGTGTTGTCACTGATCATGGACCACAAAAGGATTCAAGAATCCAACTTCATTACCCATGAAAATCTGGAAAGGCTCCTACAAAACCTTGGAAAGAAGGGCTCATATTCTTCACTTCACTAATACCAACATCCTTATCTAATTGAAATCCGGAGGATTCCCTTCTCAAGGGGATATTCCTCTCCTCCCTTCTCGTTGTATGATGGGACCAAAAACACTCGCGAGTATATTTTTTATTCTTGGATTTGTTAGGCGAGCATGATTACAATCAGATACTACGTCTCAAGGACTTTTCAAAATCTCTTACTGGAAGAGCGTCACCTGGTATAACAACATTGCTCCCAACAACATCTATAACTAGTGTGAGATGCTCAGTGCCTGTTACAAAAAGTACTTCTTTGTCTCTGAATAAATCATTTAAGATTTGGGATAATATTCCATAGAAATAATGAGCATCCAAATGATTACATGAAGTGATTCAGAACTCAGGATCTCGATTATCATGATCCCAATGTCACTGCAGTTGGTGGAACTCTGTATCAATTTATGATACCTGTTTATCGTGCTTTGCTGGAAAAACTAAGCTTCCAAACCTTCTCTGAACTCCACGAGGCTGCCAAACATTCAACAACAACTGCACGGATAGACCCATAAAAGCAGACGCCTTTTCAACGAATAATACAACATCCAACCATCTACGTATGTTGTTAGCGCTGAAGGAGGTAGACTTTAACTCGGCAAGTTCTACAATCCAAGCGTTCCCCATCAACCTCAACTTCAAATCTATCTCTACTCCCATCGCCTGCTTAAGAAAAAGCTTTGTTCCGTGCTCCACACCAGCAACAATATCCAAAGGCGGCCTTAACGTTCCCAGATTTTCCTTTCCTTATACAATAGGTGATTAAATGGCTGGAGGTGTGGATATAAGATTAAAAAAGAATAGGGTAACAAGTACACCACCAATTTATTTATTTATTTTGACTTATAAGGCAAAACCTAATACAATTGCAAGTAGACCAACTTAATGATCCTTGAACAATATGTATATAGAGTTTATATTTCTAACCTCTTCTCAATCAGTATGTATATAGACAAGAGTCTGTGAACCTGATTGTTAAGAAGAGTACTTGGACGATCAGTAGTTTAGATCAAAGATCCATGAACCTGATTTTCTACAAGAACTCTTGGATGATCTCAAAGATCAATATGCAAAATCAACCTAGTATGTACCGGAATAGTACACTAATCGAATTCCAACAAGAACAAGACTTTTAATAAATATATTTCAAGATACGAATTCTCAAGAACAAGTCTTGTAGGTTCTATACAGTTGATAGGTGCAGAATACACCTTGATTTAATATCTATTGGTTATGCTTTCTTTGTTACTTTTCGTGTGAATTATGTATTTTACGAGTGTTTTGAGTTATTAGGTACTCTGGAGTCGCGTGGAGGAAAAGAAGAAGAAGTCACTCAATTTGAGCAAAATGGGCGAACACTATCTGGAGACGAATCATGGTTAAAGGGCAACTCTTTTGGAGGAGAAATAAAAAGCAACCAGCTGAGGTTAAGGGGTGACCATCTGTTATAGGGCACCTACTGAGTATCTAATGAGTGGGGTGTGATTATCGAACCCTAGTTCCTACACCCTAAATCGAGAAACCAATTCTCAAAATCTTTCTCAATCATTGTGAACCAGAAATAAAGAAAAGAGGCAGCAGCTGCTCCAATCGTTACCAAGCCCAGATCGAGAAATTGATAGAAGAGAAAGATTAATAACATAGATGGTGATGACGCTGTTGAAGAGATGGTGTTGCTGTTCTGAGATAGGTTTCGATCTGAGTGTGAAATTGAAAGAAGATTCAAATCGCAAGAAAGGGGATCTTAGATTCGAATTCAAATGGGATTTAAGATAAGTTAAGTAATCCGGAGTGATTTGTGATTAAGGAGACGGGTCGAGAAGCTCAAATACAGAGATGGGTATGAGGTTGTGTTTGAGTTGAAGTTCGGTGGTGAGATTTGTTGGAATCTGTTGATTGAGCTCGATGCGTACTGCTGTTTAAATAGAGACTTGGGTTTTGAGCAGAATAGATGAGATGGAGTCTGCTGGTAGTGGTTGTTGAAGCAATGAAGAATGAAATTGCAACATGGAGTTATTGAAATTGAAATGTTAATCCTGGTGCTGTATGACCTGAATTTGCTAATGGAAGAGAAGTTGGTTGTGCAGCTGTAATGGGATTTGACTGAAGTGATGGCTGGAAAAATGTTGCTGGCACTTGGCCTGGCAGAGAAGAGAAGAAGTGCAAATGGGAGTGAAGACTGATGCAGCTGAGATTAGAATGGTGTTGGAATTACAGGTGATGGCGACGCTGTCAGAGATTGCAGTCAAGCGGAACTAGTGGTGTTGTTTAGAATGGGAAGAGAAATTGGTTGATGTGCTCAAATTGCAAAAAAGACAACAAAGAAGGAGTTCGAAAGAAGCTGCAGGTGATAATGAAATTGTGGTTGTGCTTCATTGGCAGGGTTGAATTGAAGTTGCAGCTGAATGGATTTGGTGGCCTAAGGTGATATTGCAGGTGGTATTTGAGTTTTGAAAGAAGTTGTTGTGTTGAAATGGTGGTGTTTTCTCAAGTGCTAGGGGTTGCAGTTGGTGCTACTGAAGAGGAGAAAGTCTTGGAGGTTAAGCCTTGCACCTGCAAATGAACTGAGGCATTGGATGTTGAGGTTGCCGTGGATTGAAGCTGCAGAAGGGAATGAACTGAGCTGTAAAGAAGTGAGTTGTAGCTGTTGAGTTGCAGGTGGATAAGGAAGTGCTGGATAGGTTGATGTTTAAGAAGCTAATGATCTTGAGACAGTTCTGGCTGGAACTGATGCTGAGAAGGAATAGAGAGATGGGTAGATAGAAGTGGAATTGAAGAAGCTGCAGGCTAGATACAGATCTGGTGGGTTACAGAGAATGAATGCTTTAGATGTATGTTAGGACATGGCTGAACTGACAAGAGCAGCTGCAGTTAGAAATGGTGCTGAGAACTAGTGCACAAGAAATAGTTGAGATGGCTGAGCTATGGGAAGAGGAGAAGTAGAATGGAATGTTGGAGATGTTATCATGTGATGGGAGAGTGATCGAGGAGAACCTAAGCATGGCAATGATGGTAAAGAGGTTGATGCAGTTCAAATGGTTCAGGTGGATGTTGTTTGCCATTGAAGTGAAATGATGGTGTTTGTGCTCAGCCTTGCACCTGCAATGGACTGAGGCACTGGCGAGTTGTACGATAATTGGCTAACAGCAGTGGTGAACATGAGATACAGTAATATGGAACTACAAGTGGTGATGCTTGAGGTTAAGAAGATTATGAAGCTAATGCTTTACATGTGGTTCTCTGGGTCGTGGCTGCAGATTTATGGCTCAATTTAGAAGCTGCAGATGATAGAAGTGATATAGAGCTGTGTCTTGGCTGGATCAAGCAAGAAAGCACAATGATTTTGCAACGCACTGTCACAGCCTGTGCACTTGCCTATGCCTTGGCAAATAGACCAGTCATCTAACCAGTTAGACTTCTGACTGAGTGAGACTGACTCGGTCTGTTTGACCCTAGCTAACTCAGTTGACCCGATTTATTGACCAACTTTGACCAGTCACCTGAGATGATCTTCCCCGACCTACTTCCGGCGATGACGTCAGCAATTCCGACTGCCAATTTTACATAAATTCTCAGATGGATATTTTTCATACATGGGCTTGGTGGACCACTTAGAGATGGGTTTTGAGAGGACCTAATATTGGAAAGAGTATCCTTTTGGAATGGGAGAAGCATATAAATAGAAAAGTCTTTCTCTAAACCTAGAGATATCTCAATTAGGGAGGCTTCTACTTGTTTTCTAGGGTTTTCACATGATAGATTCTTCTAAACTCTTTGTGATGATTTCCAAAAACCCAAGTAGTTGATTTATTTTTATTGGTTAAAGATGTAGTTGGATTTTGAAAACAAGTTATGATTTTTATGAATTAGTTTTCTCTCAATATTATCGTTTGATTTCTATGGATTATAATAATTGTATGATTGATGTATTGCAATATCATTGAATGTTTGTTTAGTTAAGTCTAGAATTGATTGAACTCACATCCATATCTATAGCTAATTTAGGGTTCATCATCGAGCGATAACCTTGAATAGCATGATATGATTACGGATTGTAGTGATACACTCTTGTAGTCATATGTAGAAGTTGACCTTTATTCGAATTGTGTGCGCAATGTATTACAATTGCATTGATTAGCCTATTTCTGAAACTTAATGCTCCTAGGAATTGAACTTAATTAGCGCAAGGCGTTAGGTTATTCTTTAGGTAGAATTCACATACGCAGCTCTAATGTGTGTGTTGATGACTTAGGAAATTTATGGAGTTTTCTTGCAATAAGATATTGTAGGGCTTTTGATGATAGCGATATTAAATACGAATTCTAATCATACATTCAAAACTTGTTTACAATTGAAGATGAAACCTTTACCCAATATTTCACATCCTTGATTTGCGTGTTTACTTTTTATTGTCTTGCTTTTATTTTATTTTAGTTTATAAAAATCAGAAAATCCCCCCATTGTTTTATGTAGGAAACCGAAACATATTGACAACCTAAGTCCTCTATGTGGGAAAGATCCTTTCTTGCCCTTACTTCATTAAATATTTTGAGTAGTAAGAAAGTGTAATTTATTTTTGACGCTTACGACAGCGATCAAATTTTGGCGCCGTTGCCGGGGAGGCAGCGGGTTGTTAATTGTTTTTGGTTTCTTATTTTTGTTTTGTTTTACTTTTTCTTATTCTTTGGTTCTTAACCGAGTTTTGAGAATCTCGTTTCAGGTACCAATTTCTATGGACGGAGCATATTGGAGCAATCAATACGGCTTTCAACTTCAACAATATGACAACTATCACCCTTACGGGGAGTATAATCAAAATCAATCCTTTGGTTATGATCAATACTCCACGTACCCTTTTAGTTATTCTCATACATTCCAACCTTTTTACGGTGGGTATGTAAGTGAGCAACCACAAAGAGGGGATGATACTTGTGCTCCCATTAATATTTCCTCTAGTTTGGTAGATGCAATGCAACAATTTATGGACAACATGGAGTCAGTTCGTAGACAACCAAGCGTGGAACCAATTTCATCGACCGAATGTGCTCATAGTATGTATGGCCCAATTTCTGATCGTAGTTATGATCATTCACCCATTCAAAGGGAAGATAATTGGCCTAACAATACTGAAGTAAGTAATTCTACTTTTGCCTTGTCGAATGAGCTTTACAAACAAATGGAACACTATATCCAGAATTTGGATGGATCACTCCAAGAGCTTCAAAGAGGTGTTTCCGACGTAAGAAAGGGCATTGGTGAATACATAGAGGAAATGAATAATTATGTTGAAAAAGGCGAACCTTTGGGGATTTTCGTTGATAATTGTGTAGTTAACTCAACTCTTGATCGTAATAATGATCATTCACCTATTCAAAAGGATGAGTTCGAGATTAGCAAAACTAAATTCAGCGAGGACCAATCTTATGTTGACTATGATAGTGACGGTGATTATACTACAACGCCTGAACCAATTTATGGTGACATCCCCGAGGAGTGTACAATGGAGTCTTTTTGCGATCAAGGTGAAGACGAAGAGGAATATGTCGACACTTGTGTAGATTACTCAAGCATTGATCTTAATAATGATCAAGAGCCTTCGAAGGGTGGAGCTTGAGGATGGTGCAATGAGTGTTCTGAAAAAGTTTCTTATAATAAAATTTGGATCTGCAAAAGAGTATGTGCCTTGCAACAAAGAGGAGTGTGTTGAGAATGAGACCGATATGACCAATATTGTGGAATACCCAATTGAGCTTGCATATGATTGTAATGATGATGTTAATGTCGAAACTTTGGTTAAGGCAGAAACGGATGAAGAATGGTTGCAAGGTTTGATAGAGGACCATGATATACAAGAGGTGAGTAATTCACTTGAGTTTTTCAAGGATGAAGAGGATTCCGTGATACAAGAGATTGTGCAAGGTTTGTCTAACCCTTTGCCTATTGTTTCTTCTCCTTTACCTCTTATTGGTTTGAATATATGTGCTTCGAGAGTATTGTTGAATGACTTTGTTTCTCGATTTCCGCCATTAGAGGTACTTGATTCTCATACTATGCAGGCTTTGGAACAAGAAACCGTGGAAGTACCCGACTTCTATATTCTTTATACACTTCCAAGTGTGGACAAGAATAAGTGTGGGGGTAGCTTTTATCGGTTGATAGCTTCGTTTCTGTTTTATATTACTAATATTTGTGTGAAGCTAGTGTTTGCAAAACAGGTTCTATGGAAGGATCCCCAACTTTTCCGATTGTTGGTATATGGGGAATGAATCTTGCAAGGATATAGTCGGGCTGACGACTTTAAACCAAGCGCTAAATGGGAGGCAACCCATATGTTTTGTATCTCTTATCTTTATTTTTCTTGTCTTGTATTACTTTTTCTTGTCGCATATTGTTATAAGATTTCCCACCTTGAATTTCTTTGGACGATTCAATTTACATTGAGGACAATGTAAAGTTTAAGTGTGGGGGAGTGGTTAAGTATTTGCATTGTAAATTTTTCATAAATTTCAACTTTTTTGTAAATTAGTGAATAAAAGAACTCCAACTTGTGGTTAGTTTAGAGTCACATAGTATATATGTCGCTAAGATTACATCGAGGATCTCATAAGAGTGACTGAACTTAGAGATGACAGAGAACATGATCGGGTTTCTTACTTGTATGAGAGTTAAAGTTGGATTTAACCATGCCAGTGGCAAATAAGGTGCAGACTGAATTCGGTATTAGAGTAGTGGTCCCCTATAGTGGAGACTACCCATGTTATATCATGAGAGGCACCGACCTTCAATTCTTTGTACCTGTCTAAATATGTGCTTTTAGAGTGTGTGTCACCGTACGTAAATTCCGGGTAGAATGGTGAGCTGCCCAACCTCCCACCAATAGAAGCACTATTTTGATCTCTTGAGTGCTATTTTTATCAATCATGATGGTGACATCGAATTGCTAACTTACATACCACTTGTAATCTTGTTCGCAGTTAGCACCATCCACTTTATCTCTCTCTACACCAACAGGTCCATAGAAACACCATCATCATCAACAAGAGGAGCATCACAAATTCGAAGGAAAGTTGAAGACGTTCAAGGTTTACAAGCAACAGTACAGAAATGAGCAAATTTCAGATTCAAGTAAAGCAACAAGACAAGGAGCAAATTTTTACAAGTTGACTATTGTATAAGAGTGAAGTTTATCAAGATGAGAGTTCGAGAAGTTTATGATATCAAGACATACAAGTTGTGAAGAATTAAGCGGTAAAGTACTTACACCATGGCCATTTGTACTTATTTTATTTTTATTTTCAGTTTGTATTTATTTCTCTTGTCTCAAAAAAAAAAAAAAAAAAAGACAAGAGAAAATTTTGTGAGGTTCATTATTAGTTTTATTATTTTATTTTGTTTTGTTTTCATTTTTTGTATTTGTTTTATTTTTCTTGTCTCATAAAAAAAAGAAAAAAAAAAGATTGAAAAAAAAAGAAGAGAAAAAAAATGAGACAAGAAAAATCCATTGTATCATATTTTGGTTTGTTTTTAGTTTTGTATTCTTTCAATAAAGCCAATGGAAGAAGGAATATCTCCAATGAAGTTTCAAGCAACAAGGAATTAGAGGAAAAGAGTCACATTGTCAAGATTCTACGAAGTTCAAGAGTTATCATCAAGAGTTGAAGACCGAAGACGAAGATGAAGACACCGATTGAAGACCGAAGACGTTTCTGTGGATGCTGTGAGAGTGGTGCTAGATGCACGTCGAACGGATAACGAAGTAAGTAAGCATATTCCCACCTTCGTTAAGTGGTTGATTTCCTTTCTTAGAGATCGTCTGAAAAATGGGTTTTCAAAATGAATAAAAGATGAGGGTTTTTAAAATACTTCGGAGGGTTATGCCTTCCTACCATTCAACGTGTCGCAGGATTCTCTCTTCATTCCTACCTGGACACATGTGTGACCCATAAAAAGCTGTTTATTATTGAGAGCAACTTCATAAAACCCTTTCTTGTGAGGCAGTGTCGAGACTTTTGATCACTCCGAACCCGAATTTCTTTCAATAAGGGATGGTTATTTCTCTCTCAACTTTTAAGGATGAGATTGTGTTCATTTATGTGTCTAACTTCTTATGACTAGTGTGCAGAATCTCTATGTCTTCTTAGCGCGTTGGATGCTATCATTACGGAGAACTAGTAAGTTGGAAAAGTAGGTTTTGTGGGTATATCTCTAGTAAACCCTCACGAGACTATAACTCGTCCACTAGGGACACCTAGGGGTTCAAAGGCTTGTTATTTATGCTAAAAGTGACTGTAGCCTCGACGACACGGAGTTGTATGTATGTTTTATAATTGTTTTGTTTGATTTGTTCGAGGACTAGCAAAGTCTAAGTGTGGGGGAATTTGATAGGTGCAGAATACACCTTGATTTAATATCTATTGGTTATGCTTTCTTTGTTACTTTTCGTGTGAATTATGTATTTTACGAGTGTTTTTGAGTTATTAGGTACTCTGGAGTCGCGTGGAGGAAAAGAAGAAGAAGTCACTCAATTTGAGCAAAATGGGCGAACACTATATGGAGACGAATCATGGTTAAAGGGCAACTCTTTTGGAGGAGAAATAAAAAGCAACCAGCTGAGGTTAAGGGGTGACCATCTGTTATAGGGCACCTACTGGGGTATCTAATGAGTGGGGTGTGATTATCGAACCCTAGTTCCTACACCCTAAATCGAGAAACCAATTCTCAAAATCTTTCTCAATCATTGTGAACCGGAAATAAAGAAAAGAGGGCTGCTGCAATTGTTACCAAGCCCAGATCGAGAAATTGATAGAAGAGAAAGATTAATAACAGAGATGGTGATGACGTTGTTGAAGAGATGGTGCTGCTGTTCTGAGATAGGTTTCGATCTGAGTGTGAAATTGAAAGAAGATTCAAATCGCAAGAAAGGGGATCTGAGATTCGAATTCAAATGGGATTTAAGATAAGCTAAGTAATCCGGAGTGATTTGTGATTAAGGAGACAGGTCGAGAAGCTCATATACAGAGATGGGTATGAGGTTGTGTTTGAGTTGAAGTTCAGTGGTGAGATTTGTTGGAATCTGTTGATTGAGCTCGATGGGTACTGCTGTTTAAATAGAGACTTGGGTTTTGAGCAGAATAGATGAGATGGAGTCTGCTGGTAGTGGTTGTTGAAGCAATGAAGAATGAAATTGCAACATGGAGTTATTGAAATTGAAATGTTAGTCCTGGTGCTGTATGACCTGAATTCGCTGATGGAAGAGAAGTTGGTTGTGCAGTTGTAATGGGATTTGACTGAAGTGATGGCTGGAAGAATGTTGCTGGCACTTGGCCTGGCAGAGAAGAGAAGAAGTGCAAATGGGAGTGAAGACTGATGCAGCTGAGCTTAGAATGGTGTTGGAATTACAGGTGATGGCGACGCTGTCAGAGATTGCAGTCAAGCGGAACTGGTGGTGCTATTTAGAATGGAAAGAGAAATTGGTTGTTGTGCTCAAATTGCAGAAAAGACAACAAAGAAGGAGTTCGAAAGAAGCTGCAGGTGATAATGAAATTGTGGTTGTGCTTCATTGGCAGGGTTGAATTGAAGTTGCAGCTGAATGGATTTGGTGGCCTAAGGTGATATTGCAGGTGGTATTTGAGCTTTGAAAGAAGCTGTTGTGTTGAAATGGTGGTGTTTGCTCAAGTGCTAGGGGTTGCAGTTGGTGCTATTGAAGAGGATCAAGTCCCGGAGGTTAAGCCTTGCACCTGCAAATGAACTGAGGCATTGGATGTTGAGGTTGCCGTGGATTGAAGCTGCAGAAGGGAATGAACTGAGCTGTAAAGAAGTGAGTTGTAGCTGTTGAGTTGCAGGTGGATAAGGAAGTGCTGGATAGGTTGATGTTTAAGAAGCTAATGATCTTGAGACAGTTCTGGCTGGAACTGATGCTGAGAAGGAATGAAGAGATGGGTAGATAGAAGTGGAATTGAAGAAGCTGCAGGCTAGATACAGATCTAGTGGGTTACAGAGAATGAATGCTTTAGATGTATGTTAGGACAGGGCTGAACTGACAAGAGCAGCTCAAGTTAGAAATGGTGTTGAGAACTAGTGCACAAAAAATAGTTGAGATGGCTGAGCTATGGGAAGAGGAGAAGTAGAATGGAATGTTGGAGCTGTTATCATGTGCTGGGAGTGATCGAGGATAACCTAAGCATGGCAATGATGGTAAAGAGGTTGATGCAGTTCAAATGGTTCAGGTGGATGTTGTTTGCCATTGAAGTGAAATGATGGTGTTTGTGCTCAGCCTTGCACCTGCAATGGACTGAGGCACTGGCGAGTTGTGCGATAATTGGCTAGCCGCAGTGGTGAACATGAGATACAGTAATATGGAACTACAAGTGGTGATGCTCGAGGTTAAGAAGATTATGAAGCTAATGCTTTACATGTGGTTCTCTGGGTCGTGGCTGTAGATTTATGGCTCAATTTAGAAGCTGCAGATGATAGAAGTGATATAGAGCTGTCTTGGCTGGACTGAAGCAGTGAAGCACAATGATTTTGCAACGCACTGTCACAGCCTGTGCACTTGCCTAGGCCTTGGCAAATAGACCAGTCATCTAACCAGTTAGACTTCTGACTGAGTGAGACTGACTCGGTCTGTTTGACCCGAGCTAACTCAGTTGACCCGATTTATTGACCAACTTTGACCAGTCACCTGAGATGATCTTCCCCGACCTACTTCCGACGATGACGTCAGCAATTCCGACTGCCAATTTTACATAAATTCTCAGATGGGTATTTTTCATACATGGGCTTGGTGGACCACTTAGAGATGGGTTTTGAGAGGACCTAATATTGGAAAGAGTATCCTTTTGGAATGGGAGAAGCATATAAATAGAAAAGTCTTTCTCTAAACCTAGAGATATCTCAATTAGGGAGGCTTCTACTTGTTTTCTAGGGTTTTCACATGATAGATTCTTCTAAACTCTTTGTGATGATTTCCAAAACCCAAGTAGTTGATTTATTTTTATTGGTTAAAGATGTAGTTGGATTTTGAAAACAAGTTATGATTTTTATGAATTAGTTTTCTCTCAATATTATCGTTTGATTTCTATGGATTATAATAATTGCATGATTGATGTATTGCAATATCATTGAATGTTTGTTTAGTTAAGTCTAGAATTGATTGAACTCACATCCATATCTATAGCTAATTTAGGGTTCATCATCGAGCGATAACCTTGAATAGCATGATATGATTACGGATTGTAGTGATACACTCTTGTAGTCATATGTAGAAGTTGACCTTTGTTAGAATTGTGTGCGCAATGTATTACAATTGCATTGATTAGCATATTTCTGAAACTTAATGCTCCTAGGAATTGAACTTAATTAGCGTAAGGCGTTAGGTTATTCTTTAGGTAGAATTCACTTACGCAACTCTAATGTGTGTGTTGATGACTTAGGAAATTTATGGAGTATTCTTGCAATAAGATATTCTAGGGCTTTTGATGATAGCGAGATTAAATACGAATTCTAATCATACATTCAAAACTTGTTTACAATTGAAGATGAAACCTTTACCCAATATTTCACATCCTTGATTTGCGTGTTTACTTTTTATTGTCTTGCTTTTGTTTTATTTTAGTTTATAAAAATAAGAAAATCCCCCCATTGTTTTATATAGGAAACCGAAACATATTGACAACCTAAGTCCTCTCTGTGGGAACGATCCTTTCTTGCCCTTGCTTCATTATATATTTTGAGTAGTAAGAAAGTGTAATTTATTTTTGACGCCTACGACAGCGATCAACAGTTTTAGTTAAAAAGCGTCTAAGTTGATTATCGAATCACTTGATTTTACTTTGATTATTCAAACACAATTATAATATGGAAGTAAAAAATAAATCAAGAGACAAGAGAAATTTTGTTAACGAGAAAAACTGCACCCGAAGCCCCGGTACCACGTCCAGATTTGAAAACTGAGCCATATTAAGCCGCTACAGACACTAGACTACTATCAGACTTCAGACTGTAATGTAGTTGAGACCGAATTCCACCTCCAAGCAATTCAGTTACATCCTTACTCATTACGTCTCTTGAACCTCGCAAGGATCTACGCACTTGACTCCTTTAGCTGACATCCTTTACAGCCTAAGAGTTGTTTCAACTTAAGTGAAGACGTTTTGATATTCTGTTTTCACAAAGCACCGGTTTGATTTCTCTTTCAATGTAAATCAAGGTTTTGGAAATCTTTTGTTTGTTTTGAATAAGTACCAGGTAAAAGTAATATCAAAACAAACTTGTAGAATTAGGGTTTATATACTCTTCAAAACTTATAGATTATTCCACAGCAAGAACAACTAGAATAAATCTAGAGATATCTTGTTAAAACTTCTTAAGGAATTTATGACACACCTTAGACGAAGTTTTCTTTTTAATCCATATCTCAACCAACTAGTGTTAGTATACAATCTTAGATTGAAATCTATCAAATCTACGGAATTTATGATCAAAAGTTATTGAATGACCTTATATTAGAAGAAAAGGACCTTAAAATATACAAAAATTATTAAACTCACCTAGATTACAAGTTGTTTAACTATGAAGAAGATTATTACCAACTCGTGTTTTGTGATCCGAAAACAAAGTCTTATTGTCTCACTATTGGTCACGAAGAACAAAAGTGGCGGAAAACAACCTTATGAAGCACATACAAATTTTCCAAGGTATGAATTATGTAGCTTAAGTACATGAAGACTTTATTTATAGTGAATGGTTGCTTGAATTCTAAGCAAGTTCATGAGCTATTTCCTTTTACAGGACTCTCCTTATTTTGAGAGTCTTTCCTAAGTTACAACTCTTTCATAAATAATTACTTTAGCAGGTTTTTTTTTTTTTTAAATAAATAAATTATAATTTAACTTAGGAATTAATTAACAACAACTATTGTTTGTCCCATTGTATTTTGCAGAATCTGATAACCAGTCTATACAATTACTATGTAATTGAATAGTTTACATCGACGTATCGGGTAAGCGCGCAACAAGCTGCGCCGCAAGCGCTTTTTGAATAGTTTACTTAGGAAGAAGTTTAAAACATCACACACACACACACACTTTAATATGCAATCTATTGTGTTCGAAAGTATAACCATATCGTATAGAAGAGGAGACATCAAAAATTTGACTAAAAAAGGCATTTAGTGATGTTTACGCTTAAGTACATGAACCGTTACAAACAGTTCGTGGATAGTTTCCTAATCAGGAACTGCAAAAACAATTCTTCAACAAATCACTAATTAATAACTTCTTCGTTATAACTCGAGATTGAATAATTCTTGGCTCGTTGAATTCGTATGCTCATTCCGAAAAAGGCGAGGGTACCGAAATACACCACAATATTTAATTTATCCACCTATAAGTCCTCTTACCGAAAGTGATTGTCGATGGACAAAGTCGAGACAATGCAACAAATCGGTATTCACACTTTATGTTATCGTCTACGGATACGAGATCGAGATAATACAACAATCAAAGTGTGATTACTTGATAATAGGTTCGGACTTAACCAAACTCTATAAGATCACTATCAAGTAATACGAAGTTCACGTTTGTGTGATTTACTTTAAATTATTATAATAACAATTATAACTGCGGAAAAGAAAAGTAAATGACACAGCAAGATTTAGATAACGAGGAAACCGCAAATGCAGAAAAACCCCGCGACCAAATCCAAAATTGAATACTCTCAGAATTAAGCCGCTATACAAAATCTAAACCAACTTCGTATAGTTGAGACCAAGCAACTAAACCTAGTTGACTTAGTTTCTTCAGTATCCATGCACTTCCGATATTCAATAAGTGCATGCACTGAAACAATTCCTTTGGATTGTATTCCAAACAGTAAAGGAACAACAAATCTGTTTGGTAACAAATCTATTGATTCTTTCCAGATAAAGATATCTCAAGTCATATGCAAAGGCTCTTCCGTTTAAACTAATAAACTCATTTGCCTGGTTAGATCAATCCAATCTCTATTACCTAAGTAATAAGATTCAGATTTGTAACAATCAAAAAAGAACTCAAGAGAACTATTAGACGTTACCGATCTCACACAACTAATCAATCGAATAAATCCGATTCTAGATGGATCCCAGCCGATCAAGGTTTGTGCTACATAAAGATATGAGAAACCAATAAGAAGTCTTCTTCGTCTTCTTTAATCTTCAATTAAACCTGCACAACACCACTTGAATCTCTTGTGATCAATCAAGCACAGAACGGAGTCTGTTAACAATGGATTATCACAAGATGTCTTTAGATCTACAAACAATTCTAGAGATCCCGTCGACACTTCGATCTAGTTTGAGTGAATCTTATATCAGAAGAGAAGATTCTCAAGAATAAACAAACTAGGTGCAATCAAAGTTCAACAACCGTTAGTCAATCAAATCAATCGAAAAATAATAAACTACAATTATCTATTTCCCCACCAACGGTACTCGTAGAGCTTCTTGATCCCACATAAGTCTTTAATTTAAACGAGCGATCGTAAGAGATTTCGCCTAATTAGGGTATTTTCCTCTCCGGATAGACGGCTCCACCAGAAACAACAAAAAGATGAAGTTTGCATGGCTCTTAGGATGGTTTGCTAGAAATGCGAACTTAGGTATTTATATACCAAGGATGTTTGGACACCAAGGAATTTCCAAAACCGAAAGTATTCTCAAGATATGCAATAAATGCCCAAATCGGTTTTCATAATTCCTGGAAATGCTTTGTCCAATATTTTCCGAAATCTCTCTTGATACACAAATAAAAGTTTGTGGTAAATAGGACTTACCTTTAACACCCAACTGGTAATCTTCCCACCTCAATTCTTCACGACTTTATCTTTATAAAAGTTTTGCAGAACTTTGTGCACCGCTACTTTGCTTCCACCACGTTGTTGTTGACCACCACTAGCTATCTTTCCAAAGGCAATGACACCACCTGCAGATCAAAATGTAAAGGTTTTTATAGTCTGCATACCAGACATATTAACGATCATCATACAACAACAACAACAATACGGACATCATACAAACAAAAACAAGTGCATAAAATTATCTTATGACTAAAACAAGCTAGACTACTATTTTAACAATGTTACTGCCACTATCTCTGTTACCGCTCAACTGTTCTACACCATTACATACAAGTATTACTACCACCAACTCAACGGTATCACCATTATTCCAGCACCAGTCCAGCAAACACCAAACCCAACAAGTCACCAACCCACTGTATTCATAACCACCAAGAACACTACTAACACACAGCCGCCACTACCAACACTGAATTTAGTCAAACGATGATACATATTATTCCTACTATAGAAATCCAAAAATTTTCAACATCCCTAAAATCCGATATATCTGCCATTCAATTTTTACTAACTTACATAATAAAACCACATTCAACCTATGTGAGATTCAATTAAATAATGTGAAAATACAGGAAATCAAAATTGAAAATTTCTAGGTGTTGGATACAAACCTGATCCATCATAAACTGCTTGGAATTACTTTGATTTTGATTCTCTGTTTCAACTCGAAATTACCAGCGATAGAAACCTTAAAATCAGATCTATCGATCCCCTAAAAATTTAACTGACATTGAATTCAGCGATAAAAAGAGAAAAAGATGGAGAATAAGAAGAAGATCAATTGCCTGTGACGATTATGATTTTTTATTTCAATAAAGATCTCTCTCTCAATCGAAAGCTACTCTTTTCTCTCAATCTCCGTCTCTCCACTGAAATGTAAAAACGGGGATGGACGCTAATAGATACGAGAGGGTAAAATTGGAACTAAAAATTTTTCCCGGAAGGGGAGGGGCATTATTATTGTTGATAAGGCTATTATTGAAGGTCCATCAAAAGAAAGGGTATTTATCTAATTCCCACTAAAACAAAACCCACCCAAAATTTAACGCGGGTTTCCTTCACCCAATTTAACGAGGCTACACAAAGATGATTGCGTGTCGAATATTTAGGCGTTGGGAAGTTTCTGGAAGAGAAAGGATTGCGTTTTAATAAGGAGGAAAGAAACATAAGACGACGACAGAAATTTTATCCAGAGCTAAACATCATCGAGGTAATTCAGAGCTCAATGTTTCAAATTTACAAGATTAGGGTGTTATAATCGATTTTGATCTTCGTTTTACCATCAGAGGTTGTATTTTTATAATTTTGATTTGATCGTGTTGAGTGATTGTTAGATTTACGTTTCATAATTGATTTACTTTCTATATCAAGGTGCTATACTTTACATGCAAATCGTTTTATACTTGTTTAGTGTGATTCTATTTGAGTATTCAATTAAAATTAATAACTTAAAAAATAAAAATTGTATTGTTTTAGATTATTAGATTTTTTATTTTTTTTGAAGCATAAATTATTAGATATATTTGCGCAGATTATCCCTTTGAATTTCAATGTTTTTCGATATTCTATCTTTGATGGCAGCATAATTTTAGTTTAAGTAAATGTTCTTTCCTGTATTTTGTACAAGGTGTTAAGTTTGTTGATTTTGTGTACTTAATAAAAAAAAACCTTTTTTGGTGTTTTGTTGTTTGTAAATAGTTTGCATTGTGTATACAAATGAGGGGTAGAAGCTACAGTTACAGTCCCTCGCCTCCAAGGGGAGGTTATGGTAGAAGAGTTCGAAGCCCCAGCCCTAGAGGTCGTTATGCAGCTCGTAGTATAGACCTCCCTACCAGTCTTTTAGTTCGCAATTTGCGACGGGATTGTAGGTAAAATTTTCAACTTCTGTCTTTTATTGGTGTCTGTTATTTTATTTATATCACAAAAGCCTTGAATCTTGATCAAGGGGGGTAACTGGTAAAGTTCTCTTTACATGTTTACAAGTACTACTCTGATACTTGGATAGGAGGCAGATACAAATTCTTCATCTTTTTTTACTAAATAAAGCTTAATTTCATATGTTCTTGCACCAGCATATTGTTTACTGCAATCCTAGTAGGGTATTAATATTTTGTTTGAAGGATTGGACTTAAATAGATTTGTTTTGTTACATTAGATTCTTATCGTAATCTATGCTCTCTCATTTTCAATATTGAACATGCCATAGTCAGTGGTTAACTTAAATTCTTCCTATGTTGTAAAATAACTCTAGTTTAATGTGGTACAGTACCACATGTTCTAGGAATAACTAGGTATACTACTACCACAAGAGGACACTCCCCAGGAACAGCCATACTGTATGAAGATTGAGTTTGGCCATGGTAATTTATAAGGTCTGGGTTAAACCAAAGGTCAATTGTGGGAATATCGTGGCACATTGAGTATACATGTTATTAATTCTCCTGGTGAATGGTGAATGCATCGGATTTCTGAATTTGTTTCTTTCTCATTCCTCTGTTGAACTTTTCTATCCTACTAGTGTGAAACGGATCGGACATTTATGTCACGACACATGTCCCCCAATAGATTGCTAATTACTTAATGATTTCATTCAACTAACTTTATAGTTCGGTTTATCTGGATGCAGGCCGGAAGACCTCCGTAGGCCATTTGGTCAATTTGGTCCTCTTAAGGACATTTATCTGCCACGAGATTACTACACAGGGTAAGCGGATCTCTGCTATTTTCAATTTTTCGGAGTTATTGGACTACAAAGAGGACAACAATCTAATTTTATTTTTTTATACTTATTTAAGTACCTGAATTGTAATCAAGTGTTTTAATGACATTTAGTAACAATGCCTGTGACTGCATGTTTAAAAAGGAAAAATATAGGAGGGGCTGAATTTCTTTGATTCAATATTAGCTCTGTTTTTCTCCCCTTTCTTTCCTTAAGCATCCACTATTTCTTTGCTATTCTAAAATTGTTACCAAGAATTTAGCAGTGGATCTAATAAGGTTATGAAGAGATCAAGTAATTAGAGTTCTGTTGAAGATGATGTTTAATGTGTGTGAGGATGGGATGAAAAAGAGGTTTTGTTACATTTGAAGAATGTTAAAAGTCTTGAAGAAGTTCAAGTCATCTTTATACTCTGACACATGCAACAAGGTCAGCAGCCAAAGTGCTACCTTTTCTTGAATTTTATAAAGTACTGAACATTTCTGTACTTACTGTGGCTTGTCATGGATATTATCTCAATAACTTCAGCTAGTACGAATATTTGGTGTACCAGAATACTCCCGAATTATTCTCAGGCTGCTTATTTCACTTCCTTTTTTGACAGTTAAGTTTTGTTTTTCAGGGATCCTCGTGGCTTTGGTTTTGTCCAGTATATAGATCCTGCTGATGCTGCTGAAGCCAAATATCAGATGGACGGGCAAATTCTTCATGGGCGAGAGCTGACAGTTGTTTTTGCCGAGGAGAACAGGAAGAAACCGTCTGACATGAGGGCAAGAGATCGAGTGAGGTAAAATTTTATCTTTCTTTAGGCCATATCATTATTTATACGATTCTCTTTAGTCACAGAACCTTAAATCAGCAGTATATTTATATTTTATAGAGTAGGTTGCTATCTAGTATTCAGGACATGAAATTGGTTTAGATTATAAAGAGTTGTCAAAAACCATCCGCTCTACTCTAATTTGAATTATTGAGGTAAGTAAGGAAAACTAAAAGCTTAAATTTTTTGGAAGTCTTGAAAAGACAAAATATTGGAGAACTATTGCAGATGTTAGAAATTGAAAGTTTAGAATTTTGGAAGTACTGTTATAGACTCTGATTTGGGACTTGCTCCCGACGTGAGCAGCCATTTCCTGGTATTGGTTCTAGCTTGTGGTGGAATCCTGGCTGGATTTTGGTGTAGATACTATTTCAGGTGTGACCCCAGGCTAGAGAAACATCAAGTCTGTGCTTCTGCTATCCTTACAGTTCTTATTTTGGTTATATCATCGTTTATTGGATTGTCGGGATCGAGATGTGTTCTAGGTTTGGTATTATTTATGTAACTCTAGAGATGCATGCATTAGGAAATGTAACTTTTAAATCCTTATAATTTGTTGATGCTCTTTTTTTCAGGGGTCGGTCATATGATAGGCGACGATCCTCCGCTCGCCACTCACACTCCCCACGTTATTCTCGGTCGCCACGCCAGGAACGATATCGGTCTAGGAGCCCATGTTATTATCCCTGCTCCCCAAGGCCAGGGCGTCACTCAAGGTAAGAACTACGCTTTTGTTGTGTTTACTTGACAAGAAATGCGTTTCGACACATCTAACCTTAACCTCTTACCTGAACAGGTCATATTCACCTGAGGAGAGAAGGTACAGACGTGAGTCATCCTATTCTCGATCACCTCATGAAAGAAGGCCAACGGGTCGTAGTAGGAGTCGAACGCCTGAAAACTATGCGAGGGCACACAGAGAAAGGTCATTGTCATTTAGCCAGTAAAATTGTAGTGTTGCATGCTCTTTTAAGTTTTAGGTGTGAGTGGTTCATTGTGACACAAGTTCGTTGATCATTTCGCTGAAGTCTATGCAGAACGGTCTTATAGGCTTTGGCCAGCCAGGCCGGCCCCTCGCCTAGAGCCTCAAATTGTTGGGGCAAATTTTTTTAATTTTCCATGAATGTATCCAACTGATTGTTCTATAGCTTGACGTTTGGGCCACTACAGTGTCAAAACTGATAAAAACTAAATTAGATGTGAGGAATAAGAATAGACAAGTTTCTTTTTTTATTCTTCCGTTCTCCTTGAACGGACAGAGGAGTCTTCTATACTCTTTTTTTTTCTCTTTTTTTTTTATCAATTTTAAATTACTGGAGGAGCAAGAACGAAAGCCACAGATGTAGGAAATTCATATACTACATCCGTTTCAAAATAATAGGCAGTTATATGATAAAGACGGCATGCGAACCTAAAATCAAAAATATAAATCAGTTTCTATCTTCAACATCTCTTAAAAATATAAATCAGTTTCTATCTTCAACATCTCTATAAATCAGTTTCTATCTTCAACATCTCTCAAAAATATAAATCAGTTTTTATCTTCAACATCTCCTTCTTCTTCTTCCTCCTCCTGTACCTTTTAGGTGGCATCGAAAAATATTTGTTGCCATAATTCATCCTTTGGGGAGGCATCCGAAAATATTTGTTGTCGTAATTCATCGTTCTTCAAATTCAATTCATCGTTGGTTCGTCAAAATTTGATCATTGATTAAACTGTATAATGGGTCGCACAAAGAAGCTAGCAGTAAATAGGAATTCTAAATCCTCTTGACTGGAGATGAAGCTAGCAGTAAATAGGAATTCTAAATCCTCTTGA
Source organism: Papaver armeniacum (assembly GCA_023531295.1). Classification (NCBI taxonomy): domain Eukaryota; kingdom Viridiplantae; phylum Streptophyta; class Magnoliopsida; order Ranunculales; family Papaveraceae; genus Papaver; species Papaver armeniacum. Next base: position 122,062 of record JAJJWW010017788.1, read on the forward strand.
CTGAAGATGTAGGAACTGAAGATGAAGATGTAGGAACTGAAATTGAACAAAAAATTCAACCGACTGAAGCTCGAATTGCTGAAATGAGGATAAGAAGGTAAGTTCCACAAATCCATCTTTTATTTGTTATTTTTGATTGATAGAATATGTTAAATTCGCGAAATATTAGGGTTTTTGATGGTTACAGTTTGAGGTTCAGCTGATAACTGAGTCGAGTTATTAGTCGAACTGTTCTTGACATTTCACCTTGTGTATGAACAGTTCGGGTTAACAGTTCATATCGATGTTTCGGCCCATAATTACGATTACGGGTTAGTCGAACTAGAATGTTTTAACTTTTATGCGTAAATAACACAAATTTTTATAACATAAAAATAAACCATTCAAATATAGACGTTCGAAACTACATTTAATTACATTTCTAATGTTATATCATCCTCATCATCCGCTAAAAGCAAGAAAAACAAAATAAATTGAATGCGCCGCTACAAACCAAACAACACCTCCATATGTCAATTTATGGAGATCCAAGACGGATTAACTCTTCACTAACATCTTCCTCGTCATCTTCAATCTCATTACTTGTTAATAAATTTACTTTTCCACTTGTGAGTCGCACATTCAAAGCTTTCAAAAGTTCCATTTCAGTTGCATAATTTGCACACCAATCCATCGAATAATTATTTCAAAATCTAGGTTAAAAGGCTAAACCACACAACAGAAGTAACGAGCAACCACGTTTAAGTTTGAGGTCGATAAAATAACAACTTTGAACAAACCTGATAGCGAGTCTTTTGTCTTTTACACCATCATGACAAGGTTTGTTGGCGACGCGTAAGAAAAACTATTACCCGTCCACACAAAACAATGAACCATGCAATCGAAAGTCTCCGTTATTAAAAGGCCAAAAATTGGCATTGACATCCAATGTTCTCATGTGATGAAGAAATCAAGAAATCTCCATGTAAACGTTTTCCCAATGCAATGAACTTCGATGCCACCCATGCATCTCCTCTAATCATTATCTTGTAGAAGTTATTCTTTCGGTGTACGTTAGTAACAGTCGTTGCCTTCATTCTCCTTGGGAACTGCATTGTACGCTTCTTCAAAATGACGAAGTTGTTCCGCCGTGACATGATATCCACAATTTCCATCAACTTCTACGCCGTCCATTACTATAATGTGCTCATGAATTACTTCGGGTAGGTCCTCCAAGTAATTATCATAAAAAAATTGGTAGGCCGTAAATTATGAATGGGCTTATGTTTTTTGGGTCCTCTCATCCTACCAATTGCATGTACAATATGTTTTTCCTTTATCTTGATTTTCAAAGGATACATATTACCCTTCCCCTTGACGTCTTTTTGACTATCTTTGCTTGTGATGGACCTGTGAGACCATTTTCCTTGACTTCTTCTTGGTTACTTCTTTCGCCTTTTTGAATACTCGGATGACCACGTTTCACTGAAACTTTCACTTTTTCCTCCTTTATCACTTTCTCAATTTCCTTTTTTTTTCCTTTTCATACCGTGCATTGTGGTACTCAATGCCGGATGGATCCCTACGGGTAGCCGCAAGTTCCTTGGCGTCTCGTCTAGTTTGGAAACGATTCTTTTTGTTAGTCCTACCTTTCGGGACCCCCTTCTCCAGTTTCAAAATATTCTCTTGAATGAAATGATACAAGACCGATATTATATTGTGCCATAGAATTTTTTTTGAAATCGGAACATCCTCTTATACATCTCCGCCAATTTTTTCCCATTTACCGTGTCCCAAATCACTAGATAATCCTCGTAATCTTCGGTTGGGAGAGGCTCAAAGCTTATTTTATTTCAAAAAGTATCAATATAATTCTCGTAGCCGTTTATTATCATTATAATTTTTTTGCTTGAACATAAGGTTATGTTCAAATGCCGCTTTATTCTTACGACATCATTTTTGAAATATTCATCCATTACATCAAATACGGTGGCAAACGCGTCAAAGCAACTAAAAAGATTCTTCTTCAATCGGTAATGAGCCGACTCAACCATACCTATAGTTTGGTTGTCAAAGTGTTTGTGTTGATTTATGAAACAAGACACAAAATTTTCTTTGTAGGCCTCCTCGGTTATTGACCATATCAAAGATTCCATTCGCCATAGAAACAAACCCATAACCTCTCATTCTTGTCATATTTCATGAATTCCCTCTTTTTATCTACTTGTTGTTCCTCCATTAGTTTAGCAAGCTTCTCTAATTTATTCAACTTAAGAGGTTGAATTATCAGTTGGCATTTTTTTCTCACATTGTTTCAAATATGAACGTACAAATAAAGTTGTGCGCATCCGGAAGTACCTTACGAATAACATACATCAATGATTAGTCTTGATCGGATACGAACACTTTAGGAAGAGCACCCTCATGGAAGATTAACTTGCATTGTTCTAACCTCTAAACGTAACTTTCCTTGAGCTCGTTTTTCAAGAAACAAAAAGCCACTATGAACATTGCCTTTGTCGACATATGCCCAACTATGTTCATCAACGACATCTCATATTTGTTGGTCTTATACGTGCAATCCAATATAAGAACTTACGGGAAGCATAAAGCCAATTAGATGCATTCCGGGTGGGCAAATAAAAAGGTGTGAGACTTGACTGAAGTCATCCAATTTTTTTTTTGACAAGTGTAGTTATTCTTCACCGCTAACCACATCATCCTACTTTGAAAATTATTTCTTCTCAAAGTACTTCTTGCATTGTAGATAGTTTGCACAGTCGACTTGTTATTCTTGATCATCCTTCAACTTACTAAGAATCTTAGAAGGTGATGTTAGAGCATAGCTCGGTTAACTCACCAAGCGCTGCTAAGTCAAGTTTGGTTGTCATATTTTAGTATAAAAACTCATCTAATGTCGCTTGATTAAATAATAGAGTCAACTTCGTTTAGGTTAGACTAGAAAGTCTAGGAATGTTGATACATACAAGTATTACACCGAATACCTGAAGAATGTGAAGAAGTAACTAAATACAACGACGACATCATCCTTCCACTTGAGGTTAGTAATATTGACTTGAACTGTTTCATCTTATATCATGAGAAAATTGTCGAGTAACATCTTACATGGTTTGTGTGATACAATCATTTGATGTAGGCTTGGAATGTTTCGATAATGATTATTTCAATATCTTGAAAATTGCTTTGATGCTAATAATGTGTGAAAATGGCTATTATCATTATAGAAGAATGTTTAAATGATTGAAATAAAGATTTTAGAATCTTGTAACCATCTTTGGATATAAGCATAGTGTGTTCGCACATTAGTGTATAAGTCCAAAACCAGGAGCCTAAAGTATGCATACTTGTGTGTATACAAAAAGGTTGTAGGAGACTGGTAGCGAAAGTTCACATCCGTGAATTTCTACTGAGTTTGAAAACCAAACATCTAACGGTGAATATTGAATGCTTTGTTACCAAGGTAACTTAGATTGCAAACCCTGATTTGAAAACTATATAAAGGAGAACTCTAGCAACTGGGAAACCTAATCCCCACACCTCCTGTGTGTTACTAGTTGCATAACTAGAGTTGATTCTCCTTTAACCTTAGGTTTATTCTCGAGACCCTATAGGTTAACGACTTAAAGACTTCATTGGGATTGTGAAGCCAGACCCTACTATTATCTTTGTAGTTGCGTGATATGATCTTGCTGTTTCTATCGTGTTGAGTACAATTGGAATAATTGGCTCAAGATTTTATATCTCCGATAGGAAAGATAGAAAAGTAATCACAAACACTTTGTCTCATCGTTTGTGATTCCACAATATCTTCTTTCGCTAGTCGATTAAGATTATTGTGAGGTGATTGATAATTCCAGGTTGTTCTTCGGGAATATAAGTCCGGGTTATCAATTGGTTCCTGTTTACCTTGATTTATCAAAAGACGGAACAAAAACTCTTGGGTATTTCTATGTGAGACAGATTTATTCAGTTTTATAGACTTTTCTGTGTGAGACAGATTTATCTATCAAGTCTACGAATTTGGGTCGTAGCAACTCTTGGTTGTGGGTGAGATCAACTAAGGGAATCAAGTGCGTAGTATCCTGCTGGGATCAGAGACATAAGGAGCGCAACTGTACCTTGAATCAGTGTGAGATTGATTAGGGTTCAACTACAGACCAGTTCGAAGTTAATTGGTAGCGAGGCTAGTGTCCGTAGCGGCTTAATACAAGTGTGGTGTTCAACTGGACTAGGTCCCGGGTTTTTCGTATTTGCGGTTTCCTCGTTAACAAAATTCTGGTGTCTGTTTTATTTCTTTTCCGCATTATATTTTGTTATATAATTGAAATATCACAAGTTGTGCGTTAAGATCAATCAATTAGAATATCCAACCTTTGGTTGTTGATTTACATTGATTGACACTTGAACATTGGTATTTGGTACCGTTCAAGTTGTTTCACATAATAATCAGGCTCGCGGATTTCTATCTGTTTGATTTGCTGATTACATAGCCAAACAGAGATATTAAACTCTTTGATATACTTTACTCTAGATTGAGTCTGACTGTCTAGTTGATTCTCTAGAAAGTGTATTGGAGTAAGTCGTCTCAGATGCCAAACGAATTGTTGGGTGTGGTTGTTAGACCCCCGCATTTTCAGTTAATAATATTGACTTGAACCGTTTCATTCCTAACGTATCTTTCAAGTCGGGTTATATTCTCAAAATGGAGATGAGAAACCTTGAATTTGGATGAGTTAAGATTGGTATTTGTCCTGTCTCTTTTGTTTGAGTGTTTTGCTCCGTTTCGTCGCACTTGTTCCACTTCTCTTGGACTTGGGCACTTGGATTCTTGGAGTACTACTCTTCTAAGCTAATTTGTAGCTTTTATAAGAATGTTGTTGGTGAATCACAAAGAAGGAAGTTCAAGAATGGGCAGTAGTACGCATTGCTATGGGA
>JAJJWW010017789.1:0-66881 GCA_023531295.1 Papaver armeniacum
ATCAAATCAGGGTACTATCTCGTTGTGTCATGTATAGAGATGGTATGCGTTGTGGTGATGTTAGTAGCCTTAAAAGAAAAGAAAGAAGAAAAGGAGATGCTTGTTGTGTCAGGTGGAGTTCTCAAGGCCAAGGAATGGTCACACTCACCGACACTTGTAATTAACCTTCTTCTTGTACGAAGAAACACACATAAAGAGAGATGAGAAAACGTTGTAAAATGGTCAGACAATGATAGATAGAGAACGACGAAAGTACATTTTTTTATAAGCTGTTCCAAACAGCGCTCCTAGTATGCCAGATCCTAGTTATCAATTCGAGATTCGTCAAACGTACGGAACGGCAAATGTACGAGTATTATACGGTTTTGTGAAATCCAGATTCGGTCTAAAATTCGGTCAACGGGACGTGATTCGTCAGTAATTCGGAACGGCATACGTACGTGTATAATTCGTTTTATAAAATGTGAGTTCGGTTATGAAAATTCGGTATCTATATATATAACAAATAATTTGTATTTATAAGGTCATAAATTAATTTTTACGTGCATTCGCTTCCAATTTGGCTTGAAAAATATTTTTCCAAAAAACGGGTTTTTATTCAGCAGAATGTGACAGGGATGAATTCTTTTTCATCCCATAGAAAGCCTCTTAAAGTCATGAAACTAATAATTATAGTAAAATTGTATACAAAGAGAGTGAGTATAGTAACGGAGAAACGACAAAGAGGACATAACCAGATCAAGAAAGCATAAGAGAGGAATATATAGCTGTCAATGACATTTCATCATCATTTTTCTTTTATCAATCTATAATATACTACTCGTATTTTTTATCAATCTAGAAAAATAAAATAGAAAAAGTGCTCTCGTTACAAAATTTTGGATGATCCCCTGAATATTCCTCCCATGGAATCTCTCGTTCGCCAATTTGCTTGCTTAACTTCCCTCTGACTCTCCCTCTAACACTCTTTCTCTCCTTTCCAATTCTATACATTCTCTCAAACTTTCTCAGTACAACCATTATCACTTCAAATATGGTTTGTTCTCGGTCTACTATCGTACGAGTGTCGACGTTTGATCCCAGCAAGTTATTACGGCCATCTCTATTCTGTTCCTCAACTTCCTTCTCATGTTCTTCCTGTAAGTTCTTTTTTGTTTTGACCAGCTTCCGGTGAGCTTTTTATTTATTTTTTCTCCGAAAAGCACATAATATTAAAACTTAACTAAACAGGTTAAAGGCCTGTTTAGTGTCATGTTTACAAGGTCATCAGTGTCGGGATAGTGCACTCTTTTCTCACAGTTTTGATAGTTTGAGAAGTAAAGAGCAACTATCCCATGCAAACTTGGCAGCCACATCTGCCTTAAGGGAAAGCAATTAAACATGCGCAAATAGCAAAGTAGGTCTATATTTTTACATAGCATTTTGATTTTGGATTGTTGCATTCATTTTACTGATAACAAAATGCAATTGAACTTCCGGTGAGTTTTAATGATAAGAAAATGCATTCTTTCGCTGATGGACTAACATTAGTCTCTATCGTTGTTTTCCGAAAAACAAAATAAAACTAATCGTATTCATTTTACTTAGAATTCTTAATCTTAAAATTCAAGATATATTGTTAACAAATTATATCCTAATCTTTTGAATCAATTCAACATATTCAAAATATTCTAAAACATAAAGAATTACATAGCAAGTAAGCGGCGAACGCTGTCATAAGCCCTTTTTGAATTGCAAAACCTATCCTATTAAAAAATAAAATTTGTTATGCCTTCATAAATTTCAAAATGTTGGCATTTGAGAATCGAATGAAGAACATAATTGTTAACTTTTTTTTTTTTTTTATGAAATTATAATTTTGTCATTTTCATATATAGTGACGATATAATCTTATTGTCCTACTTTATGTACAAAACATTTACAAATTTGATTTTTTTTTTATAAGAAGACTTTTATTTAATTAAAAAAGGAAGTTTACGTTACATATGATGGGATCTAATTTGAGATTAGCCTTTTCTAAGAAAATCAATTTCTCACAGTTAGGCATATTCTCCGTAGAGAAGTATATAATTCTCCTAGCTCTAACTTCCTTAGAAAGTTTATCTTCAAAATCAACAAACTTTCTAGTTTTAAACACAAAAGAAACCGAATTACAGTAATTCAAAGAAATTTTGTTATCCATCTAAGAGCCTATATCCGCTTTCAACTTGACTTGACTTTCTAAGGGGCCGATGCTCCAATTTCTTTCGCTCTACAATTCCTTCTCAAGTTCCTTCTTTATCCGAGAATAGAAATCGCATATCCCATAGTGAAATCGAGATTCCATAAAGGATGCATCAAAATGGACAAAACAATTGAATTCCCCTGTTTTCACAAGCATTACAAGCATTGCAAACTTCTTTGTCAAAGAAAGATAAGTTCAAGAGGGGCAGTCCTAGTGATACGAGTTGATTGGTGTGTGTAGTTAATAATGTCAATTAACTTTTGTGGCCGGCAAAATCTTATCAAAGTTAACACGGTTTCTGAATTTCCAAATAGACCAAATAATAAAAGAAATTTTGTCACGACTGTCTTTAAAAATTTTGTTGTTCATCCAAAAATTGAACCAATGTAGAACATCGTTTTGACACTTATAGTTATAAATGTTTTTAAGACCAAAGGAATCCCAAGTTTTTTTGGTAAAAGGACAAGGTTGACAAACAAATGCATTTCATCCTCGGAGCATTGGGTTGTAGAGGAGACAAAAAGGATTTTTATCTTTAACATATCTAGACATTTTCTGACTAAAGATAGGCCACCGTAAACAATTTTCCAACAAAACATATTAACTTTAGGCATGATGTTTAAACCCCATATTTGTTTCCAAAATAAAGCTTCATCCTTATTAATTACTGAGCTTAGTAAAGAAAGTTATAAGCGATTTCGTAGTAAGTTCTCCTGATCTAGTTAAAGCCATCTTATCCTATCGGGGTTTATCTAGATTGATAGTTATAGAGTTAATAGCATTATGTTGAGTTATTTATATAATTAGAGATAATGTTCATGTCTCAATTTCCATCTGAGGTAATCGGAGTCATTAACCGTTTTAGGAATATTATCATCAATCTTAACAGAGTTTGAGGCACTAGAACGAGGTTAGGAGCCATAAATCGTAGCAGAGATATTTATATATGTCCGTTATTCACACGCTAAAATCGTTGGATTTTATAACTTCCAGGACCTTTCCTAATACTAGACCAAATCCAGGAAATTCTATATTTTCTTGTTTTTCTTAGCGGAGTTATGATTTCTAAGTATTTATGTTTAAGGATTTTAACCCAAAGTTGTTCCACGATTATGAATCAATCTCCGTGCCAACTGGTGATTAAAAGTAAGGTTATGTTTGTGAGGTATTCTAATTCCCGGCCCTCCTTGTCTAACAATCCTTTGGTAATACTAGGCCAAGCTTTAGGATAATAACATTTTTTTTTTGTTTTTCTTTTGCCACCAGAAATCCCTTTGTATTTTATCTAAGTTATCTAAAGTTTTGCTTAGGAAAAGCTAAACATTGCATTTGGTGGTTAGGGTAAGCAGTAAGCACAATTTTAATCAAAAAAGTATGGCCAGCGTGATTAAACATCTTTCCAATCCAACCCTGAAGGGAGGCATAATATTTATTAAGTAAAGGCTCAAAGTTATTAACTTTATTCTTGTCAAAAAAGAGAGGCGTTCCAAGATACTTATCATTCTTAGAGATTTTCCTAACCTTAAGAATTTTAGAAATGATTTTACAATACTTGTTGTGAATTTTAGGAGTAAAGTAAATCCCAGATTTTTGAAAGTTAATGACTTTCCCAGTCATTTCCCCAAAAAAACTGAGAATGTTCACAATATTTTTGCTTCGAGACATACTACCTTTAGAGAATTAATAAGAAAACATCGTGAAAAATAGATGGGAAGCAGAGGGAGTGTTTTTAGTAACTTTAATCCCTGAAATTTGTTTTTCATTTTCAGCTTTTAAAAGAAGTTTAGAAAGAACTTCCATGCAGATTATAAATAAGTATGGAGAAAGTGGGTCACCCCCGACGGAGACCCTTAGACACGTAAAGTTTTCACCAGGCACACCATTTAAAAAGAACAGAAAAAAAAGTAGTGGTTATACATTGCATAATTAAGTGACACCAATCTTTGCTAAAACTAAAAGAAAGGAGGGTCTGGTTAAGAAAATCCCATTCAATTCTGTCAAAAGCTTTTGATAGATCGATTTTTAAAGCCATATTTCCATTTTTATTTTTAGAAATCTTCATGGAATGCAAGATTTCATGAGCCACAATGATATTGTCGATGAATTTGACGTCCAGGAATAAAAGCAGATTGATTTTGAGAAATGATTTTAGAAAGCAAAGGTTTTAATCTGTTTGTTAGGATTTTCGAGATAATTTTTATGCTCACGTAGTATTACTAAGACTAATAGGGAGAAAATCACTAGGCATAGAAGGGTTTGGGACTTTAGGAATCAAAGTAATATAAGTATAATTCATATCTTTGAGAATGTATTTCTTTTTGAAAAAATCCTGAACAAGGTTGATAATATCATTTTTAACAATATCCCAGTGAGCTTTAAAGAAACCAGGAGGGTAACCATCCGGTCCAGGAGATCCCCATTGGTTCATATTAAAAAGAGTGTTTTTTATTTCTATTTCGCCAGGAACTTTAGTGAGCAAAATATTATCATCTTCATTAATACAAGGATGAATGAGATTTTTGAGAGTATCAAGATGTCGCGCATTATTGGAAGTACTTATGTTTTTGAAGTGTTTTATTAGAATGCTATGAATCTGAGATATATTATCAATCCAAAGACAGGAGGCATCTCTAAGGGTATGAATGTGATTTATTCTTCTTCTGTTATTAGGAGCTTGGTGAAAGAAAGCAGTGTTCCTATCAAAATCCTTGATAAATTTATCTTTCGAAAGATGAGTCCAATAATCAGTCTCTCTATTATACCAAGTATCAAGTTTATTCTGAGTATCTTTAATTTCTAAAATTGGCAAAGGGTTTATAGTGTGAAGATATTCTATTTTCTTATTAAGGTTATCAATGTTTTGGAAAATTTTACCAAAGACTATTTTGTTCCATTTAGTAAGAATGTGAGATAGACTTTTAAGTTTTCCTTGAAGCTTATAGGCATTAGAACCATTAAGATTACAGTTCCAATTTTTAGCTATAAGATTACTGAAGTTTTCATGACTTAACCAAGTTCTGATAATTTTGAAAGGTTTGTGAGAGCGTTGATTTAGAGGTTTACAAGTTAACAGAATAGGGGTGTGGTCAGAACCAACTCTAGGGAGATGACTAACAATAGCATCAGGAAAAAGATTAGACCAACAAGACGAAGTTAGAACTCTATCAATACGTTCTTTAATGTTTTCCTGACCTTCTCTATTATTAGACCAAGCAAAAGGGATGCCTTGATATCTAAGGTCCATTAACCCTAGCGATTGAATGTTATCATGAATAAATTTATTTATATTAGAGCTAATGTTCCCCCTGCTTATCATTAACATGAAGAATAAAATTTAAATCACCTATTATGATCCAAGGAAAACTAGAATTCATACGACAAAATAAGTTTATTTTTTCCCAATTGAAACTTTTTTTCCTTTAGCATTTAGAGACCCATGCATGCAAACAACATTCCAAATATTATTAAAACAGTCATGAATTTCAAAAAAACAAATATCAAAAAACTCAGCAATGCATTTCACTTTGATATTATTATGCCAGGTAATGAGAAATCCACCAGAAAGACCTATCCTAGGAACGACGAACCAATCATGAAATTTTAAATTTCTAGCAATAATACTCATATTATCTTTAAGGGCTTTAGTTTCATCGAGAAAGATGAAGTCGGGTTATGCTTCTTGAGAAGGTATTTAAAGTGATTTTTTGTGAGGGGTTCCCAATCTGCACATTCCATGACAGGAGTTTCATTGTAAAAGACCTAAATATACGCAGCCAAAAAACAGTAAATTTGCAATACAAACAAAGGTAATATAAAACAGACAGGCAATAAACTATAAATTGCAGAATCTAAAAAGACTAAAAACAAGAAATTTGTGGAAGCTGATTGGCAAGTTTTGAGAAAACTGACCTGATTGGTATGTTCACAAAGGCTCCGGCAAGAACAAACAAGAACATTGGCTATAAAGGCGTTGGAAATTAACAATAAACTAATCTCCGAGCTTGAAGAAAACCAGGCTTCACACTATAAAAATAATAATTACTTCAATTATAAAGTCCTCCAACTAATCAACCAACAATGATGTTCTCCAGTAATTTCTTATCTTCTTATATGATGAAACTTCTTCAAATTTCGATTCTAAAGATCAAAAAATTAATTGAGATTATCTTATGTTGCCCTAATTCGAGACTTCAAGAATAGAAAGGGATTATGTCTTCTTATTGGAAAATAATATGACTACTTGTGTCAGGGATTTAAACAAGTAAAATTTGGACTTAACTCCTGAGAATCATTATACGTAATCTTCAATTTAGAATAAAACCACCAACTCTAGATTCTTCTTGAATTGAATATGACAATTGCTTCAAGGATTTAAAATTTGAAACTTGTATTCTAACATCTTTAATAAAAGATTTGTCTTTGGATTTGATAAGAGACACCAAATTCAGCAATTGAAGTTTGCCCTTCGATCTAAAAAGAACACCAATAGAAACCACCGATAGACACCGTAGCCTCCGTTCTTGTGTTTTGCAAAAACCCAAGCTCCCACCAATCAGGCTTGGAAGAAAGGTAAGGGATAAATCCTGTAAAAAGGGGAAAAAAAAATTCAAAGAAGAAGAAATATCAATCAAACATTCAAAACTATTAAATAAAACTACAAAGAGAAATCAAAATTTCTAAGGAGAGAAAAAACTAAAAATAGGGGTGACAAAAGGATGAAAATACCGAGATTAAAGCTGTTATGATATAAAACAAGAATTTAGAAGGTGATTTAGATCTGAATCATGGACATGCAGAGGATTTGGATGACAAAAATGGTGAAAATCGGTGGAGGGTGAGTCGGAACGGCGGTCGCCCGATTCGCAGAGGAGTGGTTTTGGGTGAGGCGTTCATTACTGAGCCGCCCCCTTACAAATTTGATATTACTCCATTATTGCCATTCCAAAGCGGTTATAATTTTTTATTCCTAAATATTGTCGGTCAGTTCATTAAGTCGCATCTGCACTAGCTCCTCATAATTTGATCTTTTTTCTTAATTAATCGCATTATAAGATTCGAAAATGAAACAATAATATAATCTTAGTTTCTAAAGTTCTTTTATATGATTTTACATTTTTGATCTTTGCTTAGAATGACATTTCTATAGCTCTTTTATATGATTTTCCCTTTGGATATTTTTTATAAATGACAAATAAATTGAGATCATTGATTTTTAAGGATTTTTTTTTTTTGATTTTTCTTTTCCTAATATATTCAACCTTAATAAATATTTTCTTACAAGTTTAACATTGATGTTGTTGATATTTTTTTTTTTGATATATTGGTGTTGTTGATATTATTATTATTATTTGATATATTGGTGTTGTTGATACCCGTGGAAAATGATTTTTTTCATCATATTTTCACATTTTTATTGGTAAAATATTAAGTTTTTACTAATCTTTTATTTCACATCTTTCGGTAATTACTGATATATAATTGGTGAAAGCTGAATTTTTCACAAATATTTGTGTTTTTGACATAACAGGTGAAAACTAAAATTTTACAAATATGTTGTTTTGTTAAGGAAACTTATACGGGTACAAACTGACTTTTTCACCAATTCCTCTAGCGTTATTATTAGTGAAAACCGGAATTTTCACACACGCATATATATATAATGCGCTATTCTGCAAATTTTCGTATATTTTGTTCTTTCACATCCTGGGGTGGTTAGTGAAAATCTATTGTTGAAATGTAGTTTTCATCAATAATTTGGTTTTCTTAAAGAAACTTATTACCGATGAAAACTTGATTTCTCACTAATCTCACCTAGTGTCATTTATCCAATTTTTATCATAAATTTGTTTTGTTAAAGGAAGCTAATTGCAGTTTGAAATTTGACTTTTACTAAAGAACTATTTAGGGGGATCATAAACAAAGAATAGTAAGGAATAATATTTAGAATTGTGGGAAATGAATAATTTGATGTAGATTTCCTTTTTCAATATTGAAGTTGTTATAAAGTCAACTTCTAGTATATCAATAGTTTATTAGTGGGCAACTAATATAAAAAAAAAAAAAGTAAAGGGTTTAGTTAGAAAAATTTCTGCCCCAAATTAATAGAATATAATCATTTGTTAATAGGTGTTCGTTTTATCGGTTGTATTGTCCGAAATAATGGAGACGAAATTCCTCTTCGGTGTTCTACATACGGTGCAATATCCAAATATCAGACTCATGGAGGAGGAGGTATGTAATAAATTTTGTGCAAAAAAGAAAATTGAAACAATAAATAAGAGAAAAAGGCATGGTAGAAACTAGTTATTTTGAGGGATGCTACAAAATTATTTGGGGCTACTAATTTAGTCTCATCCAATGAAGGTGGCTATGGGGTGTCTTAGAAATAAAAAAACATCAACACTAGCTACCCTTTACACTAAATTTAGACCTAAATCGTTGATTTTCACTACCATTTTCAATACTCCTTTCTCCTTCTCTATTTTTATCGTTTGAATTCTTTTTTCATCGTTTATATTTTAATCGGAATCAAACATCGTCTATTAAACAAACCTTAGGATTTAATTGTTTGAAATCAAAACCCAAAATTCATTAACCTTAGAGTTGAAACTTAGAACGTCAAGAAAAATTTGAATAAAGCAAACAAAACGGAAAGATGATAGTAGTTGTGATCTAAACTTAGGGTTTTAATTGCTTGAAATAACTAGTTATGATCCAAAAATTTGAATTCTTCGGTCGACCTCCCCACTGCGTACAGTCATGTAATCGGCAGATAATAATGAAACCGATTGGTCGATTATAATTGAGTTGCTTTTTATATGAAAACCTATATAATTGGCGGGACGAGATTTCAAATATCTATCGGTTACATTGTAATTGGCAGACAATTATTATCATAATTTCGCCTATTATAACCTAAAATCTAGTTAGATTTTCTGGACATCAAAATTAAAATAATTGCCAGATAATTTTAGTTGTTTTCTACCAATTGTATAACTTAAGATATTCGAATTTGATTTTTTTTTTTTTTTTTAATTTAGGGCTACGTACTTTCATAAGTGATGGGTTTTAAACTTGACGAACCTTTCGATTATAAAACTTCAAAATTTTAAAATTGGGAAAAAAAAAATTCAATTTGGGGCAACTTATATAATCAACAGTTTGTTGACTACCAATCACAATTTTTTTTTTCTTTTTTTCTTTTTCATTTAAATTTTGTTAAAAAAGAAAACTTAATTATTTAAAAAAAAATTTAGTATTTTTTACCGATTAAAAGTAAAAAAACTTAAAAAAATAAATAAACAGATAAATAAATAAAATTAATCAAGAAGTTACTTCAAAATGAGCCCCAAATCATTCTGAGGCAGCCCTCAAAATGGCCTGGAAAAAAACTCTCAAAGAATTTGTGTTCTAATGATGATTTATGTGCATTCCTCTACATTCAGTGCAATCTACGAAGTGGGAAGATATTACACAACAAAATGGAAATGAGCAATAAGGTAAATTTTCATTGAATTTAAAGTAAATCCCCCCCCCCCCCCGTATATGGATTTTTGGGCAATTGACCCATTTTTTGAGTTTTACTTAAGTTATTTATTTGTCATATAGATTTCGGACCCCGAAAAAGAGGTTAAGAAACAGGTGAAAATGATTAGATTAAGATTAAGTGAGATGAATGATGGAGAAATAAGTATATCAGCTTATGATACTGCATGGGTTGCACGAGTTGAAGATATATATGGAAGTGGCTCACCTCAATTCCCTTCGAGCCTTCAATGGATCATTGAAAATCAGCTCTCTGACGGTTCTTGGGGTGATCAACATATTTTCTCCGTCCATGATCGAATCATTAATACTTTGGCTTGTGTTATTGCATTAAAAGCTTGGGATACATGCCCTTATATGCGCGAAAAAGGTATGAAAAGAAGTACACCCATTCACTTCATATAAAATGGAAAAACGAAAAAGAAATTCCATTTTTGCTTCCGGTAACAGGACAGCAGTTATAAGTTGGATGTGATGGGTTACTGATTTCTTGTATCAAAATTTCTCTTGATATTATGCATATTTAGGACTCTTATTCATCCAGCAAAATATGTGTAAACTGGACGATGCAAATACGGTTCATATGCCAATAGGTTTCGAAGTTGTATTCCCATCTCTTATCGAAATTGCTCGAAGTTTAGACATAGATTTTCCTGATGAAGATTTCCCTGCGTTGAAAGATGTATATGCTCAGAGGAATCTAAAGCTAACAAGGTAGGAGGTTAATTAGCCTTTTTTTGATGCGACAAGTTATGGGTTTGTATCTTTTCGATGTAATTTAAAGACGAGCGTATGTGTATATTATATGTATAGGATACCAAAATAAATGATGCATGCAGTCCCTACACCACTACTATTTAGCCTAGAAGGAACGACAGGGCTAGATTGGGAAAAGCTTCTCAAGTTGCAGGGCGCAGATGGGTCTTTTTTGTTTTCTCCAGCATCCACAGCATTTGCTCTTATGCAAACTAAAGATGAGAAGTGTTTGGAGTATCTTCAAAAAGCTGTCAAAAGATTCAATGGAGGAGGTAAAAATTTTAAAAAGAGTTCGTATTTCTCTAGTAACTGGCTACACTTCCTAATAGATACGTACATTGTAACTGTTTCGTTTTAGTTTCCCGCAACTTTAATTCATCAATTAATGACTTCATTTCAGTTCCAAATGCTTACCCTGTCGACTTGTTCGAGCATATGTGGGTCGTTGATCGCTTGGATCGCCTTGGAATTTCGCGGTACTTCCAATCTGAAATTAAAGACCGTGTTGACTATATCCACAGGTATCATATCTACACCACGGATTTCACCAATTTGGTGATATTTTTTCGAAGTACTTTATATTTTACCTAAACTTTAATCGTGATAATGGAAGGTATTGGACTGAGTCTGGAGTTTGCTGGGCAAGAAACTCTAAGGTTGCTGATATAGATGATACAGCTATGGGTTTTAGAATTCTAAGATTACATGGACGCGATGTTTCTCCTGGTAATTAGTTACTTTGGTCTAGTAAAAGATATCTAGTTGTCTTTATGTACTTAATATAGAACTTGCATTGATTACTGACATTAATTTCTCCCTTTACATTATTCCTTTTGGTAGATGTTTTTCGGCATTTTAAGAAAGGAAATGAATTCTTTTGCTTCCATGGACAATCAACATCGGCGGTAACTGGAATGTTTGACTTGTATCGGGCATCTCAGGTTATCTTCCCAGGAGAAACGATCTTAAAACAAGCAAAACATTATTCGTCGACATATTTACGAAAGAAACAAACTTCAAATGAACTTCTTGATAAATGGATAATTACCAAAGACTTACCTGGTGAGGTATGTGTAACTGGAAATGATAGTTTTATGTTCTCTATTAACTAATTAATCCATGCAAACTATGAGACGCATCTCCATTAACGATACATTCATGTATAAGGTGGGGTATGCTCTCGAAGTTCCGTGGTATGCTAGTCTACCTCGCATTGAGACAAGATTTTACGTTGAACAATATGGTGGTGACGACGACGTTTGGATTGGGAAGACACTTTACAGGCAATTTGTTTCCGTTCTTTCGCTCATATCATTTTTATTTTTTTAATTTCGAAATGCCTTTGTGTTGATTATTAGGTAAATTAGGAGTTTTTAAAAGATCATCCTTAAACAAAGTTTTTAATTAATTTTTGTTTAGTGTTCAACAGGATGTTTAATGTGAATAACAATCTATATCTTGAACTCGCAAAATTGGACTTCAATAATTGCCAAGCACTGCATCAACTTGAGTGGCAGGAAATTCAAAAGTGAGTCAAAACTCATTCTGCGGTTTCATTTCCTGTTCTTATTAATGACTAATTATGCACTTCACATCTCAGCTGGTACAATGAGTGCAACCTTGAACTGTTTGGAGTAAAGACAGAGACACTTCTTCAGTCATATTTTCTAGCCACCGCGAATATATTCACAGCAGAGAGGTCGACAGAGCGACTGGCATGGACTCAAACTGATGTACTTATAAAAGCAGTTTCGTCATACTTCCGAACGATTACAGTTGCTGAGCAGAAATCATTTGTCACCGAATTTGCTAATTATATTGGCAATGACAATATCAAGTAAATACCATTTAGTTAAACATTTATATTCCTGCTTTTTTTTCTTCTGTAAATTAGGATGCAGACAACCTTTAATGGTTATTGCCCGTGGGATTAAGAATTGCTGCTACCTTCTTAAAGAGACATCTGTAGTTAAAGATCCATTAATTCAGGTCAACCTAGACTGAAACTAAAAGACAGTAAGATTATACATACAACATATACAGAGTGACATGGTGCATGGATTCCGATTAGAGCCCCATGACTTTAACTGATTCGGGATGGCTTAAAAGGCTCCTCTAAAACCTAATCCAAGCTGTTGTTGATAAGTGAAAAAGTCAACTTATTCAGAGAAAATAAGTAGGTTTCATCTTGCACTAGAAATTGAAAATTTAGGAACAAGAGGACCCTTAAAGAACACTTTATAGCAGTTTTTATTGATTTTCTTATTATTTTGTTTGTTCCTTCCTCTTTGCAGTAGGATCAGTCAGAAGAGAATGAGCTCAATAACAACAGTTTGGAAGAAGATAACAATGAACCGTGATATAAAAGAAGGAAAAGAATGTGGTGATAGTCATAACCGCCACGAAGAACCACAGCAAAAGCTCCTGATACAAGCTCTAGTCGTTACCTTGCAACGCCTTTCATTAGATGTGCTTGTTTCTTATGGAACATATATACGCCACAACTTAAAGAGCATTGTGAGTAAATCAATGTCATAATCTCTACGTTTGATATGTGCATACACTAATGCCAAAATAAAGAATTGGTTTAAATCTTCATACTATTTGCAGTGGGAGATATATTTGAAGCAAGACGATGAACAAAAGAGACAACACGGAGAAGCGTTCGTTTTAGTGCGCACCATAACCCTGTGCGCCGGCCAACCCTCACAACTCTTGGACAATAGTGCGATTTTGTCTAATACCCACCTCACTCGTCTCGTCACCCTTACAAACTCTCTTACTCATGACCTACTGCAAATTCCACGTTGCCAAACTCTTCTTGATCTCATTCCTCAGCATTCGGACGACGTCCATGATAAGGTAAGCAGAACACAAGCACTACAATACCAAAGTCCATGGTTTCTTTTAATCGGACGTAATGGAGAGTCATTAGCTTGACTAAATTGTTTATGCATGTGTGCAATTCTAACTAATAACTGAAATAAATAACAGGTTCATAACACGATGAAAATAAACGGAGAAGCTAAGGTAGCTAAAGATCTGGTGTCATTGGAATCAGGAATGCAAGAACTGGTGAAATCTGTCTATCAAAAATCTGATGGGATCCTCCCCGATATTAAGCAAGTGTTCCTTATGGTCGTGAAGAGTTACTATTATGTTGCACATTGTTCACCGGAAACTATAGATCATCATATAGCCAAGGTTCTCTTTGAGAGAGTTGCATAATTATAAGGAGATGATATAATTAATGGTTGCCAGACAACTAAACTTTTCCATCGAATTTCTCATTTTACTAGACGAGATTTTGATTTTCTCGTTAAACTATGTTCTCAAACTCGAGGAAATCTTGACGACTAAAATCCCATCTCAGAAAACACCATATGGATGGTAATAATTATTCTTACTTGAGTTAAAGATCCTCGTTTAATTGGGCCCAAAAAACAATTAGGGGCCAGACCAATTTATACCCGCCCCAAAAATTATAGGGGTTCCAAAAAGGTGGTGAAAATATTATTATGCCCTTCTCTAATTACAAAAATAAAAATTCTATTAACCCTTAACCCAAGGCCCCCAATTTCATTTCCCATCTAAACTAAAAACTCTTCCACTCCTCCTCTACTCCTCTCTCTGCTCTTTTCTCCCCCATTAACGGCCCGTTTTTTTTTTTTCTTTCAAACGATTCATCGGAGTAATCGCGATGCGAAAACTTTAATCGACGATTAACTTCTTCTACAAACATGGCACGTACTAAGAAGACTGCTAGAAATAACTTCAAGTCCCTAATCTCGTTGATACAATCAAAACTAGGGTTTATGTAAAAGGAGGGACGAAATAAAAAAAATGCGGAATTAGAGAAACATATGGCTCCAATTAGAAGGTATGTGAACTATAACCCCATAATCTAATTTGGGTTTGCGTTTAATTTGATATGATGATTGAAAAATTAGGTTTTCAACCACAAAATTGCAGTTACAGATCTAGGGTCGTCAATGTCGATGTATCGGTTCCCTAACGATTTTTCATATACATGTTGACATTATGAAAAATCGTTAATGTTTATGCTAAGGGAGTTAACGACCCTAGAACTAGATTTCCAGTATTTTGCCCTAGATTAGAGTCGTCCCTTTTTTAAGTAGCCCGATGACGATTCTTGATGACGACTCGTTTTATAACTCAACGACTCTAAACTATCCAAAATTACCTCTCTTTCCGAAAAAAATAAGAGGGTCGTTAAGTTTTATATATAATTCATTAACGATTTTTTCGTGACGACCCTTTTTTATACCCTAACGAAAAAAATTCCTTTCTGTCCAAAAAATCGATAGGGTCGTCATTAGGTATTTTAGAATCGTCATGGTTTAATGTAGAGTCGTCATATGTGTTTAAGGGTCGTTCATATTTTTCATATTTTGTTGACGACTCTAAATCTGAGACAATGAAAGTGATGTCTTATTGGTTTATTATTTTTTTCTTTGGACTATTGTAGCAAGACGAAAGATAAGAATCCCGTGGTAACTCCTCCTTCAAGACCTCCCCGCCATGATAAATACTTACTTGCCGGTCCACTACGCGAAAAACGGCCAAGTGAGGTAGCCTTTTTCTCTATCCGTGAACCCAGAGATAAAGGTAATGAGTCTTCGGATTCGTCGACTTCATCCTCTCCTGTTGTGTCTGCTTATGGAAGCGATGACGAAGAAGAACAAGAAGAAATTCCTATGGGAGGTGAATATGTTGTTGATGATGCTAATGAAGGTGGTAATGATGGTAAAGGTGGTGATGTTCGAGGTGATGGTAAATAGGATTTGGAGATTGAGAAGGAGGAGGATGAAGGTAATAATGATGATGATGAGGAGGAGGAGGAGGGTGATGATGAGGAGGAGGATGAAAATGGTGGTGGTAATGGTGATGAGGGTGATGGTGATGATGGTAATGCTGGTAAAGGTGATGATGGTGGTGATGATGATGATGATGATGAGGAGGAGGAGGAGGAGGAGTATGATGATGATGATGATTATGAGGAGGAGGAGGAGGAGAAGCAGCAGCAGCAGCCGGCTATATAGGCTAAGAAGAAGAAGTCATGTCCAAATGCACCTAGTGTGAGACACATTCCTGCCCAACATTTGCAGATGGAACGTCTTCGTGGCGAGAAAGGTAGAGGAGAACCTAAAGATAGTGGCGAAGTTCTATTTGGATATAAGAGCAGCTGGGCTCGTACCATCTATGACACAATCGTAACAATCGAAACTTTGCTTTTCATATGATTTGTTCATATTAAGTTTCTTATTTATGATTTATAATTCTTTCTCTTTTGTAGGATCATAAGAATGCCACACGTATTTTTAGATGCCAATCTTCATATGTCAAAATGGCCGCTAGAAGGTGAATGTGCAAGAGTGAGAGAGATTGTTGAAAACTCATGTTTGTATGTTGTTGTTCAGAACTCCGTCATTACGTATAACAAGGTGGAAGTATCACGTTTCACCGAGAGGTTTTATGGTGAAACCGATACATTCCTATTTCCTTTTGGCTAGATGGTAGTGACTCCAGACGATGCAGAACAGATTTAAGGGTTTCAAGTGGAAGGAAAATCCATCGGTGACAAGTTCAAGAAAAACCTACCTTGGAAAGAAATTTATGCACTCACCTTGAAGTTGTTTGGTTGGGATGAAGCGACCACATATGCGCAATTTGTCCCGGGAAAGAAGTATCCAAAGAAAGGATCCAAGCTTAATCCCCATACAAAGATGTATGCAGGTTCACTTGAGAAAGACGAAGATAATAATCTCCTCTCTGATTTGGAAGTTCATGCTACGAAGGCCGCATATCATTGTACATCCTTGGTTCTCGTTATATTTCCGATAGCAAAGGAAAGGAAGTGAGTGTCAACCTTCTTCAGCTTTTGGATCCATTGGACGAGGTGTGTAGGTACTCGTGGGGGACTGCCATAGTGGCACATCTGAATGCACAACTAACAAAGGCATCCCGGGAACGAACTTCTCAAATTAACGGGAATTTGGCTCCACTTCAGGTAATTGGAGTCATTATAATTGTTTGGTGTGTGTATTATTTCTTTCCCCGTATTTTAAGATTTATTCAGTTTTTTTTTATTGTTTTGGTGATATTTTAGGTGTGAATTTACGAGCATTTCCCTCCATTGATCAAAGACGATGAATACGTCGAATTGGATTCAACATGGGACAATATTAAACCAAGAGGAACCCGATACAAGTTCAGTGGGTCTCAGGATAAGGAGGAATTGCAAAAGGAAGACTTGATAGCCATGCGTCATAAATTGGACCACATGAAAGCCGAAGAGGTAAAATTTGATCTGTATAAGGAGATAGAGATGGAGGAATCCAAGATCTCGTATATTACCATGGCCCTTTGTTTTACCCTTACAGATATTTAATGTATAATCCAATTAGAATAATGCTTCATCTTGGGTATATTAAAGATTCACGATGAGGACTATGTGCCACCGTTCAAACATAAATTAGACAAATGCAAGGCGGACGGAAAAACGTTGAGTGTTGTTTATGAACCTAAGCCTGAGGCCAAGCATTGGAATGATAGGCACAAGGGTAAGATGAGGGTAGACATCTCTTATTGGTAGCATGTAAATGAAGGCCACGAGGTAAGTGAAGATTACATGTCATATGGTACGAAGGATTCTCTCACCCCAGAGTGATACGGATAGATGCTACTACCGGTAAGAGGAGCAAAAAAGCATCCTCCTCGGCTTCTACATCCGACACTAGAGATGATTCTACCATCCTTAAGCTTGTGGTAATTATTTTGCTTTGTAATTTTGTTATTCATTTATCTACAAATATAAGCTTGTTAATATGCATTGGTATTTGAATGCAAATAGAGGGAACGAATGAAGATTTTTATCAAGGAATTTTGTTGCTCGGCGGAAAAAGGAGAAGTGATTGAACCTGAGCGACATCGTAAGTATGTTGATTACTGCAATCACATTGAAAATCCACAAGTGAAGTAAATGTTTGCAGATCTGGCTAAGGAATGTAAGAGGAATAGGAAAACAGCTAGCCAACTAAGACAAGAACGTGATGAATGGGGTGAAGGAAGCGAACATGATGATGAACAAGCTATCCGAGAAGAAGGTGGTTCTCCAAGGGGAAGACCAACACAGGGTCCTTCAAAGAGAATAATGTCATCATCAAGTCAGGACAGTTAGCAAGGTCGAGGCGGAGGTCGAGGCAAAGGTCAAGGTGGTACTCGTGTGTGAGGAGATGTTTTATAGTTTTAATGGATGAACTTGGTTTTATATTTCTTTTAGGATTGTCGACTTGAACTCATGTTTCTTTGATACTATGTGTTTGGTTTGGATAGTTTGTTAAAACACTTTTGCTTTCTTAAGAATTTAGAAGGATGTGTAAAAGTTTTTGTCTTCAACTTACTAGCAAGTTCCAAAAAAATGTCCATTATAAGAGTCGTCATTGTTAAACTGAGCAGGTTGATGACCCTAATGCACATAAATTGATATAACTGGATGATATGTAGAGCCTTCAGTGTAATATTTTGCAGATTAACGACTCTAACCATATAAAAAGAGTCGTGATTATATTAAAATTGTAAACGAACGACTCCTTGGAACCAAAAATCCAGGAGATCAACAATAAAATGACCTCTTAGATTCGTCAATATTCTTATTATCCAAATAATGACCCTCTTATGGAGAGTCGTCATAGGTTAATCTGTTGTATTAACTACTTTACCCATTATTGAGGGATATTATGAAAATTATGATAGAGTCGTTATTAGGTATATTCTATTAGTGGACGATCCAGTTTTGGAACTTTAAATTGGAACGAAAATGGACTTTGATTTCATTAAGAAAATAACATTACATTAATCTCGCATTACATAAGAGTTAATATGGGTATTCTAGAATATGATACATCAAATGTTCGTCAATGAACCTCCTAGCACGTCGGTACAACGTGGTATATTCTTTATGGTGAATGAACTTACTTTCCCCATTACGAATTCTCCATAGCGCATTGAAACGTTCAGCAAATTCAAATGGATTGTTAAACTTTAGTATGCGAACTTTTAACGATGAATATTATCGG
The DNA here is from genome assembly GCA_023531295.1 of Papaver armeniacum. NCBI lineage: Eukaryota > Viridiplantae > Streptophyta > Magnoliopsida > Ranunculales > Papaveraceae > Papaver > Papaver armeniacum. Next base: position 18,625 of record JAJJWW010017789.1, read on the forward strand.
ATTACTTACTTTTTCCCCAAGAGGATCTTGTGGATGATGTTCGTACACCATATTCCTAACTTTAACATACTCTCGCATTGAACTTTTCATGTAGTTAGATCGAAAATCCAAGTCTCTCCACTTGTGGCTATTGGGATTCTCGGTTCACCCGTTAAAGAAATCTTTAATTCTCTTCCAAAACATGGAATAGATTTCATTCGGACGTTCGCGAAACGTATTAGCAAACGATTTTACGAGACACAAATCTTCATACGGTTTCCATTCCGCCATTGCCACTAAAAGTTGAAGTATTTTTGTAGAAAATATAATGTTTTGGGCCATTTTCTCAAGATGAGGGGGTTGTATTTTATAGAAGGAAACCCCAATGGTCGGATTTTTTGAAATCCACAACAAGGGTCGTTAGGGTATAAATAAATATATTTACGACCCTTATTTAGAATAAAAATAAGGTCCATTTGTTCAGAATAAATGTAAACTCTATTTAGTTGAAACTACAAGACATCAAGTCTAAAATAAATCTTACTCAACAAATTACATGTTATTACGTGATTGAATTACCACTGCGGCTTCAATGTGATAAAAAAGGCTCTCCTCTCCATTTGGTATATTCATCCTGGGCAGCACGCCTATCCCCTTTGTGCCTCGCGAGAAAATCGTTGTACTTGGTGCACAATTTCATAACATGGATCGTCCTATGACTAATGTGGGACGGTAAATAATGATATTTTGGTTAGGGTATGAGTCGTCATTTTTGGAGAAAGTAATATTAACAACTCTAAATGTCACTTAACATAGAGACTTTCTGATACTAGAGTCGTCAGCCAATAAACATAACAAAAGACGACTCTTTTCATCTACAAGAGTCGTCACTTTGTTAATATATATTGTAACGACCAATGCATGTAGCAGTTAATGTGAATTTTGAATTCACTCAATGTGGTTGAGTCGGGCAACAGTTAAAAATTCAAACAAAATGATTGTTGGGCCATTAATCTCTATAAATAGAGACCCATATCTCACCACTTCTTCACCCAAACCATAATTCTCAACCTTCACATTCATTATCATTCATTTATCATCCAAGAGGTAAAAGAAGAGGAAACACCATGACTACTCCCTAAACTTCCGAAGAGAATTGCGCCATTGTGAGTGCTTGGTTGACAGTCACAAACCACTTTGAAGATATAGGAAAAGACATTGATCAAACATCGGATTCTTGGTGGAACCGTGTATTCATCGTTTTTGTGGCTGTTGATGGTGGTTTTTAGACAAAGGGTAAAATCGTAAAACCCCGAATAACCTAATGTCACAGGCGACACATTTATTAGAACATTAAATGCATGTAGTCAGTGATTAATAGGAGGTATTTTTTCAAATTAGGGTTACAACGAACAAAACCCTAATTCCCCTTTGTGCCAATGGCAAATCATGCCAGCCACACCTAGCCCAAGCTAGCCGCGCCATGCCAAACGCACTCTGCCTTGGCCTAGCTATTCTAGTCACACCAAACGCGCCAAAGCATGCCAACCATGCTAGCCGCACCTCCGTGCCAATGGAAAATCATGCCAGCCACACTTAGCCCAAGCTAGCCGCGCCATGCCAAACGCACTCTGCCTTGGCCCCTAGCTACGCTAGTCACCACGCCAAGCCAAACATCCTTGACTTGGCCCTAACCGCACCTCTGTGCCAATGGAAAACCATGCCAGCCACACCAAACGCGCCAAAGCATGTCAACCATGCTAGCCGCACCTCCGTGCCAATGGCAAACCATGCCACCACACCTAGCCCAAGCTATCGCGCCATGCCAAATGCAAATGCCTTGGCCCTAGCTATGCTAGTCACACCAAACGCGCCAAAGCTTGCCAACCATGCGCGCACCTCAGTGCCAATGGCAAACCATGCCAGCCACACTTTAGCCCAAGCTAGCCAGCGCCATGCCAACGCACTCTGCCTTGTCCCTAGCTATGCTAGTCACACCAAACGCGCCAAAGCATGCCAACCATGCTAGCCGCACCTCCGTGCCAATGGAAAATCATGCCAGCCACACTTAGCCCGAGCTAGCCGCGCCATGCCAAACGCCCTGCCTTGGCCCTAGCCACGCTAGTCACGCCCACGCTCAAGCCAAGCACCCTTATCTTGGCCCTAGCCACGCTATGCCAAAATAGCGCCCGTGCCTAGGCTTGCAAACCATGCAATCTAGGCCAAATTGGCCACGCATGCCATTGGCACATGCCAACACGCTTGCTGGTAGCTTTGCCTACCAGGACGCGACCCAAATTGGCCACGCATGCCATTGGCACATGCCAACACGCTCGCTGGTAACATTTCCTACCATGACACGACCCAAATTGGCCACGCATGCCATTGGAACATGCCAAAAACGCTCATTGGTAGCTTTCCTACTGGGGACGCGACCCAAATTGGCCATGCATGCCATTGGCACATGCCAACACGCTCATTTGGTAGATTTTCCTACCGGGACGCGACCCAAATTGGCCACGCATGCCATTGGCACATGCCAACACGCTCATTGGTAGCTTTTCCTACCAGGACGCGACCCAAATTGGCCACGCATACCATTGGCACATGCCAACACGCTCATTGGTAGCTTTTCCTACCAAGACACGACCCAAATTGGCCACGCATGCTATTGGCACATGCCAACACGCTCGCTGGTAGCTTTTCCTACCAGGACGCGACCCAAATTGGCCACGCATGCCATTGGCACATGCCAACACGCATCCTTCGGTAGCTTTTCTTGAGGCCATGGCCTAATGGCCGAGCATGCCATTGGCACATGCCAACACGCATCATTTGGTAGCTATTCTTACCAGGCCGTGGCCCTAATGGTCGTCTGCGCCATTGGCACATGCCAAAACCCACGCTGGTAGCGTAACTTGCAAACCGTGCAACCTACCACCAAGGAATTCCGCACATGCCATTGGCACTTGCCACACACGCCACTAGCAGACTCCATTGCCACCCACACTCAACGTACAACCTACCACCAAGGCATTCCGCACATGCCACACACGCCACTAGCAGTCTGGCATTTCCACTTGCACTCAAGGTGCAACCCGCAACAAAGGCATTCCGCACATGCCGGTGGCACATGCCACACGCGCCCTAACGGCGCCACTTGCACTCAAGGTGCAACCAACACTCGAGACATCAACACAAAGGGGGGATGCTTTCCAGGGTCTTGGTTTGGCGGTCACTGACATGCGGCGTACACTACGCTCACATTAAGAAAGCGTGAATAGGAATAAAGCGGTCAAATAAATGAGGAAATAATGGTGAAAACGTTTTCACCCATAAACACCATGCGGTTACCACCTCCTCCCATTATTTCACCCTATACTCTCTTCCTTCATGAGGCCGAGGTACGTTTCAATCTCGACTTGTATAAATAGGTCTTACCTATTTGCAGGAATAACAAGTCTCGGTCGGGAGAAAAACACAAAACTCTCCAAAAGGCAACTTTTCAAGCTCTCAAAAAAGCTTTCATCTCTTGCAAGCTTCGAAGCTTTCACTTTCGATACAAGTCGAGATACTACTCTCCCGGAATTGTTCAGGTCTCAACACCTTTCTTTGCTTCCTCCCTAATCAGCCCTTCTCTTCCACTTTGTGACCGAAGCAAGTCCGGGAACGGTCATTTCTTGGTTTAGGTAGGACTTGTCTGATTGATCTCTCGAATCTAGAAAGTGCTCACGTGCAGCACATTGGTTAGGGTTTAAACCAGGTTTCTCACTCACCTACCGAATTTACCAAAATCGGCGGAAACGATTTTTACCCATAAACAATTGGCGACCAAAGCGGGAGGATTGATCTATCGGTTACAATACCAACTCCGACTCCTGATTTCGTTTACCGAACGTCAAATCCTAACATGGTGGAACTCGGTTCGGGAGCGGCCGAGAACACCGGCCTGTAACGCATCCACGATGTTAGCGTCTCTCCCAATAACGTTGTTGCATCACCTGTGACTACATTAACATCGAATGCACTCCCTCAGCGTGCACACCGCCAATCACGGGGCCCGAGCCGCTGCCTTCCCTAGTGTCTCACGCTCAACCCTCTAATCATGGCAACGAAAATATCTCTTCGGGTGTCACGCCACGATCCACCGGGGCCGAGCGCGCTACGCCCGAATGCTTCGTCTAGCATGGCGCCTCCGACCACAACTAAGGTTCCAACTACCCGCCGACGGGGACGAGAGACCGGAGGGGACCAGGAAGTCGTCCTTATGTCACCATCGCCGATTTGATGGAACGACAAGAGATGCTTGCCGGAGCCAAGGACGGATGGTTTCAACGAAGGGAGGTACTCATATTTCTCAAGGCCCCGACGGAGCGACTACCACGTGAGTCGCGTCCTCAAACCACTTAGAACGTCTCCAACAACCCCGATGAAGACACCTCGGCGGAGCACGCCTCCACGGATGAGGAAACTCGTGCTAGAATCCCGTTGGAAAGAAATCATCCGCCCTAACTTCGTCACGCGAGAAGATATGGAACAACTTCTCCGCGAATCAGAATGATGAATTGGACGTGCATCATCACCAACCCCATTACCCATCCGAAATGCGGAGAATCCCTCTCCCAAGGGGGTACTCTTCTCCTCAATTTACCACTTCGTACGATGGTACCGGAGTGCACATGAGCATGTCTCCGTTTCCCGGAATCCCTAGGTGAACATGAATATAATCACGTTCTTCGTTTAAGGGAATTCTCAAAGTCACTTCTTTGGAAGGACGTATACATGGTACAATGACATCCCACCGAACAAACATTCCCAACTGAGTAGCATGGTCACTGCGTTTTACAAGAAATACTTCTTCGTGTATGAACAAGTTACTTTCTCGGACCAGCGGAAGAATGTACCGGTGGGATAATGAACATCCGAATGATTTCGTCAAAGGTTCGGGGTTCAAGCACTCGACTGTCACGACCCAAACGGAGCAGAGCAACAGTGGTGAACGCGTGCATCAATGGTATGGTTCCTATTTACCGCGCCTTGCTGGAAAACTTACGCTTCCAAACGTTCTCCGAACTCCATGAAGCCGCCAGACGATCCGCAACAACAGCACCAGCATTACTAGAAAGAGCTAGGCCGATTCGAACCCGAAGACACGCGTGAAACTCGCGGAGTAGACGCCTCATCAGCAAGCAATTTAATGCCGGCTCATCCTCCGTGAACATAGTAAACGAAGGGGAAAAAGAAAAGCCCCAACTATGAGTCACCAGCCAAAACATGAATCGCCGGCGCAACGGGAACCCCCGCCACGAAATACCGTCACTAAAACTCCCATGCAGCATCATGAGACCGAAGGAGATACCCTTGATTTCCCGTTTTCCCATCGAGGAGGTGATTGACCTCCCTAGAAGCACTGGGTTCAAGATGATGTTATCAAAATCGCCACCTCCCGGACGTCCACTGGCCCGAGGTGAGATGGCGAACCCCAAATCTTGCCATTACCACGGGTTCGTTCACCACCCGACCAGCGAGGAAGCAGAGACTAAATCATATTTTCAAAGAAAGGATAGAAGCGGGAGGAATCCAACCGGGAGACGAAAGAGTGCATCGAGACCCACTCCAGAGTAAGAAGCTGCGGGTCCTCACGGGGACTCAGGTGCACGAGACTGTACAATCCATGATGCAACATGTATGCAAAATTCTCTATCTTTCCAAGATGCAGCGCCAAGATATTTCGCAGCTCTCAATCGTGTTGTATCCGGCAAACGAATTTTCTCTCCCGGAAACCACGCCGAGGCCCAAGCTTCCCAAACAGGCAAAACCAAAAGGAAGAGCTGGGGACTGCTGACCACGTCCCGTTTAAAAAAGTAACGATTTGACGACACGCTCATCGACACGGCCTCGACCACAACATCATTACTTTCAAGACACTAAAGGCAGCAGGATTTACAAAACAAGACGCTACCTATTCCCCGTCAGTGATTAAGAACTTGAGAGGAGAAACTTTGAACGCGCATGGATACATCAACCTAGAGATCAAGATGGGGAGACGCTATAACGCATAGCAAATTCCACATTGTCGAAGAACTAGATCATGACATGATATTGGGGCGCTTATGGGTGCTCGACAACAAAGCGAAATTGGATGTGCACCCTGCGCCAACGTCACGCCCGAAGGAATTTCAAACAAATCATCCCACTGGTTGTCGCATCAACGAACTATTGAAGGAACCCAGACATCCGGAGAGGACCGTTGGTGCTAGCTCATGGTTTTCAAATGCAAGTAAGTCGACCAGAGCAACCTTTTACGCAGCTTCGTCTTTCCTTCCCCCATTCCGTCATGGGGACTCGGCGCGATTACTGGCACGAACGCTGTCAAGAAATGTGAATGGGGAGTTGGACCATTTGAACACTTTGCAAGAAGCTTGGAAACTTCTATTGAAACCAACGAAGCCAAGACTCAAACGGTTGCGCAACGTCTGAACCCGTTTTCAATCGGATTTTAGTGGTTAAGGAAAGCTCGTTTCAAGTTGGAAGGATGACAGTAAAAATGGCTATTCAAACTGATTCGCTCAATGAAAGAGAAGACGAGATGTATCCGGTTGCGGATACCCTTTTGGGAGGATATTGCAAGCTCATCAATGCGAGACACACCGAAGGCGTGATAATTCACTCGCGATGGCTCAAGGCCTCTAATCCCTAAAATGTTGTACTTCCCAGTCACTCCCCCTTTTAGTATTTCCTTTAACAATTCCTCTTAGTATTTGTACTCCCCCAAGATGAATACGTTTGTTTTGTATTTTTCCAGGGGATTCCTTTTCCGTCAAAAAAAAAAAATAACATAAATACATCCCTTTCCAAGCAAATTCTCCAGGATATCGAGAAATACATCGGATAAACCCGAAAACCATTGAAGAGCCATCATACCACAACCTCTTTCAAAAAATATATATGAAGCAAAATGTTGGTGATGAAGAAGAAGGTAAAGATGAGTTTACGAGAAAGAAAAACACATCAGGGGAACTAAGCAGCTAACAGAAATAACAAAAGGGAGGAACTAGCCCTCGAAGGATGGAGCACAAGTCCCCTCGGGCAAAGCTATCTTCAAGCACTTCCCCCAGCAATCCCTCGGGCAACAAAGGTTTCATTCAACGGTGTTAGTAGCAGCAACCTAAACATCCCATCCCGAAGCAACCACATCGGCAGCGGTGTCCTCCCCGACGACCGGTCCAAAGATACGCCACCATGACCCCTCTGGTATCACCAACGACACCTTTGACATCAACTTCAAAGGCTATTTCGTTTCGTCATATGCTCCTTGAAGGTTTTCTCATTGACACTTGAAGAAAGTTTTTTTGATTCATCCGCATCAAAATCAAGAATCATGGAGCTCTCCTCCAAGGGCCTCACACGTTCGCTTTTCTGTCGCTTCGACCTAGAAACAGTCCGATCCGCACCATACCCGGACCGAAGAAAGGTTTTTCCGCACTGAAGTTTCTCAATATGTCAAGACTCTATCTCGTTCTCTCGCCCCTCCTCCATGCTCTTTGAACCCAAGAAAGTCCAGAACATGCTTTGTTCTTCATGGGGATAGATGGAAGGGAGGTCCTTAATGATTTCACTAGCTTCATGGAAACGTAGATTTAATCCCAACCGGTGCCTCCTCAATAGAAGAAGATCGATCTCCGCTAATTCGAAGTCCTTATCAGAAGAGTTAAAGGCGCGGCCATCCCCGGAGGGTCCCATCATACACTTTGCAATAAATGGGAAAAATGATCAAGTTCCACCCTATCTATACACATATAAAAAGAGGATAACATGACGAGAGAAGAAGAAAACATACAGGTATGATCTTCTTAGCCAGAATAACCCTAGTCGGTGCTTTTGCAAGAGTCGGACCTCGCGCCTTCACTTGGAGAATCTGGCTGTTTAGAGGATGATTCGTCTCTATGCAAAGAAAGAAACTCAACAAGAAGAACCTTTTCTCAAACAAGGGAGACGGTACAATTGCGTTGGGTATGAATACGGAACCTTAAAAATGAAAGGAAACAATGAGGGACATCACGCTTCTAGATTTTAGCATGAATAATGCCCTGATTGAATCCGCGGGTGAAGGAAGGCAAAAAATAAGGAAACTTTGCTATCTGTAGAAACACCTACTCCCTCCTTGTATACACTGGCCCCACCAATTGCGCCAACTTCCCAATGACCGCCCAAGTCACGCCAGCTAGCATGCTCAGCTTCCTCACCTTGCGCCGGTCCCACCAGCTAGCACGATCAACTTCCCCACCTTGCGCCGGTCCCGCCAACTAGCACGCTCAGTTTCCAACTCGCGTCAACTTCTCAATGCTTGTGACTTCTGTCTCTCAATGATGCGACTTCCCAATTGTGCCGACCTCTCCCGATTTGTGTAAAGCGCCGGAGGCAAGGATTCCTAATCCTATTTATAAAAGGTCGACAAGCCTCCTCAATTTTCTTTACGATTTCGTTGATAGTTTGTCACCATCTTATGCTTACCTCGCAACAAAGCTCTGTTCCGAGCTAGCGGGGACTTAATGTTGATGGTGGTTTTTTTAGACAAAGGGTAAAATCGTAAAACCCCGAATAACCTAATGTCACCCGGCGACACATTTATTAGAACATTCAATGCACGTAGTCAGTGATTAATAGGAGGTATTTTTTTCAAATTAGGGTTACAACGAACAAAACCCTAATTCCCCTCTGTGCCAATGGCAAATCATGATGACCACACCTAGCCCAAGCTAGCGCGCCATGCCAAACGCACTCTGCCTTGGCCCTAGCTATGCTAGTCACCAAACGCGCCAAAGCATGCCAACCATGCTAGCCGCACCTCCGTGCCAATGGCAAATCATGCCAACCACACTTAGCCCACTACGGGAAAAATCATCATTTACAACCTTTGTATTAGGGTTGTAGTACCCCTACTACAACGCTTTTTTGTGTATTGTGTAGGTGGGGTATTGTAGAAAGTCCAAGCTTTTCTACAATACTTGATTAAGTGTTGTAAAGGGTGATGTGATTCATGGTTCGACAATATTTTGACAAAGTTGTGATTCTCTTTCAATTTTTTTTTGAAAGCCTAACACAACTCTTGCTTGTGTTGTAGGACTATTTTACACAACAAAGGATGCGCATCGTAGAAATATGTAACACAACACTTGTATAAGTTGAAGGACTTCTTAGACAACTTAGGATGTGTATTGTAGAAATATGTAACAACTCTTATTACTATTATGAATAAGATTTGCACGACACTTGTTAGAGTTGTACGACACTTGTTAGAGTTGTAGAACTATGTTGAACAACACCTACTTATGTCGTAAATACATTCTTTCACAGCCTCTGGTTTGTGTAGTTGAAATATGGAGCACAACTCTTATTAGAAGTTGTGTGCATAAAAATATTTTGAAAAAAAAAAAAATTATAGGTGAAAATAAATTGCCGAAAGTATTTCACATTCACATTAACACATAGCGTAACACATTTACATTCATTCTAACATTATACAGGTTCACAAAGAAAGTTCAGTTCCCAATTCTTTACCCACCAATGAATACATGCCTACAATACCACACTACAATTATTCCTATAACATTCTTTTCTAGAACTAGATAAAGAGAAAAGTTTACATTTCTTCAATGGGTTATAAAAGATATGGCCAACAATAAAAGGTCCCTTCATTCTCTGCCTGCAATATATGGCCAACAATAAAAGATGAATAATGGACATTACTAAAAATAAGAACTGTTTTGACAAGTCACGGTGGCAATAATGCATCTCCTTTGATCTCTTTCGGTGATTCTTAGTACTTACATTTTCCAATGAGTTTGTCAAGTACGGGAAGAGCATGAGACTCAACAAAATCAATTTTATGTTCAACGCCAGCCTTTTGCATTATTGGAAGTCCTATGTCATCATACGCTTTCCAACTAACATCAATAGCTGTATGTCTGCAACATTGTGCACACACACCACGCTTAGTTAGGAAGATAATGAGAGACATAAATCGATAAAAGGAAGCAATTTGGATAAATGAACAAACCTTCCCATCTTGGTAGGAAAGAGCATTTAGGAGGAGAGAGTATCTGTGAAAACCCCAATTTCAATTCTCTTCTTTGCATTAACAAGACCCAAAAGCAATGTCATTAACTGACCCACATCTGGTGCAGTGCCCATTAAAGCCCTGGATTGTTAAGTTACGATCAATACAAGCTTAGTATCGACAGGTTTAACAACAAAGGCGGAGAAGATGAAATGAATCACCCTGGATAATCCGTAGTAGCATCTCTCAACTCCTTGAGAAATCTTGATTCTCGTGGGTATACAGGCCCATTCACTGAACCAGCTCAACCAACTAAATTCAGGCCCTTAGCAAACTCCAGCCACATAGCACCTCCACTTTGACCTGCTTCAGAACCTAATACGAATCTCCGGAACAGATTCAAACAGCACAAACATTAAATCAATCACCACAAGCAGTTATTCCCACAATCTGTACTACACATCACCGCTAGCTTCAATCAATTCCATCTCCAATCTCGGCTACAATTTATATTGTCACCACTGACTGCAATTCTTCAGCTCTGATTGGAGCTCCATACAACCATGAATCGATAGCCGTAACTCACTTCCCAGCAGCTACGCAATAGCCCACATATCTGTTCCATTATCTCTGAATTTCACACTGCATACAGGACTCCCAAATTGATTGATGTTGTTAACCGCTGCACTGAGTTCCAATCTATATAAACGACCCCATCGTTACTCTTGAACCATCACCGAAATCTCTCCTTGTAGATTCTACAATTGAGACTGCAGTATACTATTGACCTAACCCATGTTCAGTTATGAGTCCAAAACTCACAGTAAGAACCAGCCATCAAAATAACCTTGAGTTCGTGGTGCTTCCATTGACCGTGAACAGTGTCATACTTGAACATGTATGTCTGCAAATACATAAACCGTCATTAACAAATCATGCTGCACATAATTACTGAGAATTATGGACGATCCATAATAATTTTTAATCTCAAACATGCTTATAAAATGAGATTAAGAAAGAAATTAATCAGAAGTTCAATTTGGGAAAATCAATACCATGTTACACAATCTTCACACAATTTTAAATCATACATTTTAACTGTCAACTAAAGAACTTTTAGGAGACACTCGGATGAATCCCGGGAATTACAACTAATCTAAAGTTCCAATCATTGGATCAACCATAAATTAACACTTAGTTCGATAACGAGATCGGATATACGGATACCACGATCATAATTCATAAAACTAGACTCGTAGATTTAAGAAATAAAAACACAATCCAAAATCAAATCGAAAAATAATCCCATCAAAGTAACAAGATTAACTGTAAAATCAATTCTATCAAAGCCTCATCTATAGAAATCATCGATATACCAAGAGTGAAAATCATTATACCATGTAATCAGTAGTGATGAATGGATCGTTAATGACAACAAGTTCAATCACCGAACACCCCCATCTATAGATTTCATTCTTGAACCCAAATATCACTCGAATCCATGGCAGGAACACCTTTCATCTTCACTTACTCAAACCATCAATCAATGTTCTTTGTAAACATCAACGATTCAACCAATTTCATCTCCTGCTATAGTTAATCTCTTCCATTAATTTGACCACTATCTCGAGCAATTACCCACTCCAGACTTCAGATTGAAATAGACCTAATTTCGATTCACATAAAACCCCCAAATTCATTGTTGTTGCTGGTTTAGAATGATCACCAAAATTCCCTTGAATCTCCATCTTGTTGGCAGCACAGCTTGAAGAAGAACTGAAGTTCAGATCCCCTGTTCATTGATAACAGCAGCACTAGCTTGTTGATGTTGTTGCAGTTAACGCTTGCTCTTCTCGCTGATTCTTGGATGAATCCAGTCCCTAAACTTCAATAAATCGAACCCCTAAATCTTTGTTGATAACTCCACCAGCTTGATTGAGAGGTGAAAACCTTTGTTTCGATATGAAATGAGATGTGGTGGTGAAGATAACACGTTCTTAATCAGAGATGAAGAATTTGCTGCCGTTGATTGTCACCGAGAAGAAATAGGGGGTTTTGTGTAATTCATTGATGGGGTTGATTAGAATTTGGTTCAGATCTGGATTTGATGAGCTGCTACTGTTGACTGTTGCAGATGAGTAAAAATACCAAAATTGTGTTCTTGTTGCTAGCGTTTTGAGTGATTCAGCTGGTGTTGGATTAGGGTCGATTTGTTTCGGCGTTTTGAGTGATTCTGCTGCTGGTGAAATCACGAACTGCAGAGTGCAAGATAGGGAAAAAAAAAAGGAGCGAGAAGAGAGGAGAATGAGCGGTGCGGTGCGGTGTCTTTCTCTATCTCATTTTGTGTAGATAAGGTAAATACCTTAGATTTGGAATCTCCACCGTAGATAAGAAAGTCATACGGATTGCAGATATTAAGGGACGGTGTAGATTCACTTTAGGATGCTCATATGGATTGAGCCATTTGTGTGTTTCTCTTTGTGCTAGTTCAAACTCGTGTATTTGATTTTATTATCACTTTTCCAAATGAAAAAAAATCCAGAAAATATATCAATAAATTTAAGATATTATTATCGACCTTCCGTTATAAAAAAAATTTCAAAAATATATGGGAATGAATCAGAAAAAATAAGAAAGTGTGTTTTTTTTGTGCTTTCTCATTGTGCTTTTGTGCTTTCTCTTTGTGCTTCCGGTTTGAATTTCGACTAGTCACATATGTCTTGAGGAAATTTTGACTAGTCATACAAGTCATGAACTTCAAATGTGGTATAACGACGTACTAAATATAAACCAAGAAGCTTCGGGTGGGTTCTGACTTCAACTTAGAAGGATACATTATCGAAATCAATAAATATGAAGCTTAGTGTCGATTCGAACTTCAAATATGGTATAACATCATACAAACTATGAACCAAGAAGCTCCGGATGGGTTCTGACTTAAAACTTATAAGGATACATCATCGAAATCGATAAGTACGAAACTCAATGTCGATTCGAACTTCAAATGTGGTGTAACGGCATACATACTATGAACCAAGAAGCTCTGAGAGGGTTCTGACTTCAAACTTAGCATGATACATCATCGAAATCGATAAATATGAAGCTCAATGTCGATTCAAACTTCAAATTTAGTATAATGGCATACAATCTATGAACCACGAAGCTCTGAGATGGTTCTGACTTCAAACTTAGAATGATACATCGTCAAAATCGATGAATATGAAGCTCAGTGTCGATTCGAAGTTTGAAGTCGGTATAAAGACTTACAAACTATGAACCAAGAAGCTACGAGTGGGTTCTGACTTCAAACTTAGAAGGATACATCATCAAAATCGATAAATATGAAGCTTAGTGTCGATTCGAACTTCAAATATGGTATAACAACATACAATCTATGAACCAAGAAGCTCCTGATGGGTTCTGACTTCAAACTTGTCATGATACATCATCGAAATCGATAAGTAAGAAGCTCAATGTCGATTCGAACTTCAAATATGGTGTAACAGTATACATACTATGAACCAAGAAGCTCGAGAGGGTTCTGACTTCAAACTTAGCAAGATACATCATCAAAATCGATAAATATGAAGCTCGATGTCGATTCGAACTTCAAATTTAGTATAATGGCATACAATCTATGAACCATGAAGCTCTGAGAGGGTTCTGACTTCAAACTTAGCATGATACATCATCAAAATCGATGAATATGAAGCTCGGTGTTGATTGAATTTGAATTCGGTATAAAGAATTACAAACTATGAACCAAGAAGCTCAAAGAGGGTTCTGACTTCAAACTTAGCATGATACATCATCAAAATCGATAAGTATGAAGCTCAATGTCGATTCGAACTTCAAACTTGGTATAATAGCATACAATCTATGAACCAAGAATACATCATCTGAAGCGAGGAACTTCAAACTTGGTTCGCATACAATCTATGAACCAGAACTTAGCATGATACATCATCGAAATTGACTACTCTAAGTCAAAAACTTGGCAAGAACGAATTCATCCGAATCCATCCATTTACGATCAGAGTAAGATTCCTTCGAAATATTCTACGAAACCTTAAACAAACCTTATTTTTGCATATTGTATGCAAATCGGGCTCAGATCGAAACCTGGCATGCGAGTTGACTACTATAAGTCGAAACTTGGTAAGAACGAAGAAACCATCCATTTTGGTAAGATTCCTTGAGATATTCTACGAAACCTTAAACAAACCTTATTTACGCATATTGTATGCGTCTTAGGATCGAGATCGAAACCTGGCCCGTGAGTTGACTACTTTAAGTCGAAACTTGGTAAGAACGACAAATCCATCCATTTACAGGTAAGATTTCTTCTAGATATTCTACGAAACCTTAAACAACCCTTATTTCTTCATATTCTATGTATACAACGCTCCGAGATCGAAACCTGGCCGCGAGTTGACTACTCTAAGTCAGAAACTTGGTAAGAATGACGAATACATCCATTTACAGGTAAGATTCCTTCGAGATATTCTACGAAACCTTAAACAAACCCTATTTATGCATATTGTATGCATATCAGGCTCTGAGATCGAAACCTGGTCATGAGTTGACTACTATAAGTTAGAAAGTTGTTAAGAACAATGAATCCATCAATTTACGGGTAAGATTCCTTACGAATATTCTACGAAACCTTAAACAAACCCTATTTCTGCATATTGTATGCAAACCAGGCTCCGAGATCGAAATCTGGCCGCGAGTTGACTGCTCTAAGTCATAAATTTGGTAAGAACGATGAATACATCCATTTACAGGTAAGATTCCTTCGAGATATTCTACGAAACCTTAAACAAACCCTATTTATGCATATTGTATGCATATCAGGCTCTGAGATCGAAACCTGGCCGCGACTGGACTACTATAAGTTAGAAAGTTGTTAAGAACAATGAATCCATCAATTTACAGGTAAGATTCCTTCTAAATATTCTACGAAACCTTAAACAAACCCTATTTCTGCATATTGTATGCAAACCAGGCTCCGAGATCGAAATCGGTCGCGAGTTGACTGCTCTAAGTCAGAAATTTGGTAAGAACGATGAATCCATCCATTTACGAGGTAAGATTCCTCCGAAATATTCTACTAAACCTTAAACAACCCTTATTTACGCATATTGTACGCATACCAGGCTTCGAGATCGAATCTTGGCCGTGAGTGGAGTAGTCTAATTTAGAAACTTGGTAAGAACGAGGAATCCATTCATTTACATGTAAGATTCCTTGAGAATATTCTACGAAACCTTAAACGGACCCTATTTACGCATATTATATGCAAACCAGGCTCAGAGATCGAAACATGGCCGTGAGTGGACTAATCTACGTCATAAACATGGTAAGAACGACTAATCCATCCATTTACGGGTAAGATTCCTCCGGAATATTCTACGAAACCTCAAACAAATCCTATTTCTACATATTATCGCATACCAGGCTCAGAGAACGAAACACGGCCGTGAGTGGAATACTCTAAGTCAGAAACTTGGTAAGAACGACGAATCCATCCATTTACAGGTAAGATTCCTCCGAAATATTCTATTAAACCTTAAACAAACACTATTTCTGCATATTGTACGCATACCAGGATCCAAGATCGAAACCTTGCCGCGAGTGGACTAGTCTAAGTCAGAAACTTGGTAAGAACGATGAATGCATCCATTTACAGGTAAGATTCCTTCTTCCTTAGGAATATTCTACGAAACCTTAAACAAACCCTATTTCTGCACATGGTACGCATACCAGTCTCTGAGATCGAAATCTGGCCGTGAGTGGACTAGTCTAAGTCAGTATAGTGTATTGTTTTTACGATATTGATTTTTTACTGTCATTGTCACTCTTGTTGTATTTCCTTTACTAACACTAGTATTTTTCTTATAAAATAGACAGTTAACAACTCCATTTGGGTTCTACGGTGTTTTAGAAAAAATTCTATTGTGGGACTACAATCATATGTTTTAAATTCCAATATTCAAATGTGATTGGGCTCAAACCAGTTTTTGGTGTGAAGGTAGAAGATGGCTTTACATTAGTCAATTTAAAACATCATAAGAACCAATACGTAACGATCATTCATTTTAGCAAAACAAGCGCGACAAGTTTTCTATTCTCGAGAGTCAAATACATCTAAGCTGGTATGTGATGCATTACGGAGAAGCTTCGCGCTGTTTACGGCTCGATCACTTGAGCATTACATTTTGAGCATTATATTTTGTTTTACAACACTTATGAAGGGTTGTCATAAAGTTAGTGTATAGTTAGTGTATTAAAGAACCACAAACTTGACGAGAACATGTGATAGTGTAGGATGGTTAGTGGTGTAGACTTCCACGCTTGAGGCTCGGGATCGAATCCCCAACCTCATTTTTTCCAACATTATATATTTTTACTTCAACAACACTTATAAGTGTTGTTGTAGCTTTCTATTTAAAAAAAATCAAAAAATCAAAACTTGTGAACTGAAAGGGTGGTTGATGAGTTAGACTTCCATGCAGTAGTTTCATGTTCGAATCTCCCCTCTAACATATTTTTCATTGTCATATTTTTGTGTTCTTCAACAACACTTGTGAGAATTGTGATAGGCTAAGTCACTACATATATGAAACATTATATATTTTTACTTCAATCATATTTTTGTGTTCTTCAACAACACTTGTTAGATGTGATAGGCTAAGTCACTACATAAATGGAATATTATATATTTTTACTTCAACAACACTTATAAGTGTTGTTGTAGGTTTCTATTTAAAAAAAAGAAAAAAAAAATCAAAACTTGTGAACTGAAAGGGTGGTTGATGAGCTTGACTTCCATGCAGTTGGTTCATGTTCGAATCTCCCCTCTAACATATTTTTGTGTTCTTCAACAACACTTGTGAGAATTGTGATAGGCTAAGTCACTACATATATGGAACATTATATATTTTTACTTCAACAACACTTATAAGTGTTGTTGTAGGTTTCTTTTTTAAAAAAAAAGAAAAAAAAATCAAAACTTGTGAACTGAAAGGGTGGTTGATGAGCTAGACTTCCATGTAGTAGGTTCATGTTCGAATCTCCCCTCTAAAATATTTTTCATTATCATATTTTTGTGTTCTTCAACAACACTTGTGAGTGTTGTGATAGGCTAAGTCACTACATATATGGAACAACGTTGTTATAGCTAAATGTCGTCACAACAGTTTGGCTTAAGGAGTTGTCGTTTGTTTTCTTAGCGCAACCCCTTGTTTCCTAAGGGTTGGCAGTGATGATATACGACAACTCTTCCTTTGAAACCAGTTGTAAAACATAGGACTTTCTACAATACTTAGCGAAGCGTTGTAAATCTCCAGTTGTAGATGTATATTTTTCCCGTAGTGGCCCAAGCTAGCCGCGCCATGCCAAACGCACTCTGCCTTGGCCCTAGCTACGCTAGTCACACCACGCCAAGCCAAACATCCTTGCCTTGGCCCTAGCGCACCTCGTGCCAATGGAAAACCATGCCACCCACCAAACGCGCCAAAGCATGGCAACCATGCTAGCCGCACCTTCGTGCCAATGGAAAACCATGCCATCCACACCTAGCCCAAGCTAGCCGCGCCATGCCAAACGCACTCTGCCTTGGCCCTAGCTATGCTAGTCACACCAAACGCGCCAAAGCATGCCAACCATGCTAGCCGCACCTCCGTGCCAATGGCAAACCATGCCAGCCACACCTAGCCCAAGCTAGCCGCGCCATGCCAAACACACTCTGCCTTGGCCCTAGCTATGCTAGTCACACCAAACACGCCAAAGCATGCCAACCATGCTAGCCGCACCTCCGTGCCAATGGCAAATCATGCCGGCCACACTTAGCCCGAGCTAGCTGCGCCATGCCAAACGCACTCTTGCCTTGGCCCTAGCTACGCTAGTCACGCCACGCCAAGCCAAGCACCCTTACCTTGGCCCTAGCCACGCCATGCCAAAATGGCGCCCGCGCCTAGGCTTGCAAACCATGCAATCTAGGCCAAATTGGCCACGCATGCCATTGGCACATGCCAACATGCTCGCTGGTAGCTTTTCCTACCAGGACGCGACCCAAATTGGCCACGCATGCCATTGGCACACGCCAACACGCTATTTGGTAACTTTTACTACCATGACGCGACCCAAATTGGCCATGCATGCCATTGGCACATGCCAACACGCTCATTGGTAGCTTTTCCTACCGGGACGCGACCCAAATTGGCCACGCATGCCATTGGCACATGCCAACACGCTCATTTGGTAGCTTTTCCCTACCAGGGACGCGACCCAAATTGGCCACGCATGCCATTGGCACATGCCAACACGCTCGCCGGTAGATTTTCCTACCGGGACGCGACCCAAATTTGCCACGCATGTCATTGGCACATGCCAACACGCTCGCTGGTAGCTTTTCCTACCAGGATGCGACCCAAATTGTCCACGCATGCCATTGGCACATGCCAACACGCTCGCTGGTATTTCCTACTAGGACGCGACCCAAATTGGCCACGCATGCCATTGGCACATGCCAACACGCATCCTTTGGTAGCTTTTCTTACCAGGCCATGGCCCTAATGGCCGAGCATGCCATTGGCACATGCCAACACGCATCGCTGGTAGCTCTTCTTACCAGGCTGTGGCCCTTATGGCCGTCCGCGCCATTGGAACATGCCAAAACCGACGCTGGTAGCCTAACTTGCAAACCGTGCAACTACCACCAAGGCATTCCGCACATGTCATTGGCACTTGCCACACACGCCACTAGCAGCTCTGGCATTGCCACTTACACTCAACGTACAACCTACCACCAAGGCATTCCGCACATGCCATTAGCACATGCCACACACGCCACTAGCAGCTACGGCATTGCCACTTACACTCAAGGTGCAACCCGCAACAAAGGCATTCCGCACGTGCCGGTGGCACATGCCACACGCGCCCTAGCGGCGCCACTTGCACTCAAGGTGCAACCAACACTCGAGACATCAACACAAGGCGGGGATGCTTTCCAGGGTCTTGGTTTGGCGGTCACAGCATGCAGCGTACACTACGCTCACATTAAGAAAGCGTGAATAGGAATAAAGCGGTCAAATAAATGAGGAAATAAGGGTGAAAACGTTTTCACCCATAAACACCATGCGGTTACCACCTCCTCCCATTATTTCACCCTTTACTCTCTTCCTTCATGAGGCCAGGGTACGTTTCAATCTCGACTTGTATAAATAAGTCTTACCTATTTCCACCAGACACAAGTCTCGGTCAGGAGAAAAACACAACACTCTCAGAAAAGGCAACTTTGCAAGCTCTCCAAAAAAGATTTCATCTCTTGCAAGCTTCCGAAACTTTCACTTTCTGATACAAGTCGAGATACTACTCTCCTAGAATTATTCTGGTCTCAACACCTTTCTTTGCTTCCCTCCCCAAATCAACCCTTCTCTTCCACTTTGTGACCGAAGCAAGTCTGGAACGACCATTTCTTGGTTTAGGCCGGACTTGTACAGATTGATCTCTCGAATCTAGAAAGTGCTCACGTGCAGCACATTTGTTTAGGGTTTAAACCAGTTTCTCACTCACCTACCGAATTTACCAAAATCGGCGGAAACGATTTTTACCCATAAACAGTGGCGTTAGACGGAAATTGTAACTCAAGGTATTTGAAACTCGTCAAAGACCGGTTCGAGGAGATATTCAACGAATGTCAAGCTTTCAAAATAGAAATGAAGGTCGTAAGGAAAGCCTTACCTGATATTTTGGGTGTTATAAGAGTAAGTATTTAAACAAGAGGTCAAACTTATCCAAAGATTTCAACAATACTAACTAAGTTTTTGTTTTGCGTTTTTCAGTTGGGGAAGGCTTATGAGCAATTCGAGGTGCTTCGTGGAAAAAAGTTTGAGTTCGACGATTGCTAGCTCATCTTGGAAGGCACTACCTTTAACTACAACGTTTATGGTTAAGTGTATAAGTGCACCGTTATTATCTATTGTATTTCATTTCCTACCATGCAATGCTATGCAAGATGTATGCCTTTTACGATTCAATGAAATGATTCTATGAAATCAAAAATTATAAAAAAAAAAGTGATAGGTCGTCATTGAGTATGACTACATATATGACGACTCTAAGGTATATTTTAAATGGTTGGTTAGGGTCGTCATTCTTTATAAATGAACAAATGACGACCCTAAGAGTTATATTTACAGAAAGTTTTTGGTTTTAGAGTCGTATGGGGTATAAACAAACCAAATTAACGAATCTTTGTGACCTAGCTATATGGAGTCGTCATTTTTTATTACACCACCCTGACGATTTTTCATAACCTGGAAAAGTTGCAGGTTTGCGTCGTCATTGGTGGTTTTAGTAAAATGACGACTTTATAGAGTCGTTTGGGTATACACCCCCGACAATAACGACCCTTACACTGAGTTGTTCCATAGTGGGGATGATTCGACCACTATTGGAGCAACAAACACACAAATCGAAGGGTATAAGATGTTTACCTGATTGTTTTGAGCTTGGGGTTCCTCATTTTGAAGGTTGGTTCCCTCATCTAGAGCAAAGGGTTCTTCATTTGCACCATTATTCATG
The DNA here is from genome assembly GCA_023531295.1 of Papaver armeniacum. Taxonomy (NCBI): domain Eukaryota; kingdom Viridiplantae; phylum Streptophyta; class Magnoliopsida; order Ranunculales; family Papaveraceae; genus Papaver; species Papaver armeniacum. The sequence goes on from JAJJWW010017789.1 coordinate 39,254, forward strand.
GCTTCCTCTATTGACATCTTTTCATCAAACATCCAATCCATAGAATTAGTTGAGAAAATCTTACCATCAACACAATCATGGTTGTTATTTAAAGCTTCTCCAACATCATTTCCTCCACTAGAATCACTCATTTCAATGAACCCTAAATTTCCCCCCAAAAACTCAACTTCTCATACTCCACAACACAACACAAAAAAATATTCTTTTATCAAAAAATTATCCCTAAATCGGATTTTAATCTAACTTGGATAATCATATTAATTAACTTAAGTCACTTAATTAACACTAATGATTTAGGAGTAGTTTTGCCATTTCAAAATATTTGGGATAAGGGATGGCCACCAATTGATATTTCATGACCCTTTTTGTCCCGTAGTGTGAGGCCCCTAATTGTTTTTTGGGCCCCCAATTAAACCAGGTTAAAGATGGATGGCTAAGTTTTATGGTGCTAGTAGTGCTTCTAGATTTAGACAAAAAGCGTTGCCTATTCTTCTCTTCTATTTTTCTCTCTAGATATCTCGAATACTAATTAGTAGTCAGATAGTTCACGATTTATAAAAGGGGATACCAGTATTACTTGGGGGTGATGCCAAACCATATATGACAAATAAATGTTAACAGATCCTGACCGTCGGATCGCTGAATTGGTATCACCCCCGCTAATAGTGGTATCCCCCTTTATAAATCATGAGATAGTTGTGCGGTTTCATTCAGCATAACCAAAATTCTACTTTTCGAGAATGGTTCGGTGAGATTATTTTATTTTTTGATTTGACGGCTGAGATGGTTGCGCTATTCCATTTAGCGCGACCAAATTCTACTTTTCGCAGAATGGTTCAGCGCATCTAGATACTAGATTGGAATGACCCTAAGACTAAGCCATGAGCAAAATCAGTGTTTTGACAGTAATCACAACTTGGTAGAGAACATAAAAAGGCCAAACTTATCAACTTCTTAGCACAAAATGAGCAACAAAATCAAATGATAGGGGAGGAAGAGTGTAACACCCCGAGTTCGGATCAGGGTCAAACCTATTTCGAAATCCGAACTCCGGTGTTACGAATCGGAGCGAGCAAAAACTAACATTTTTTTTTCCATTTATTCAACTTCAAAAATTATCCATAGTACAACAAAAATTAACAATCATTTTGATGCTCAAATGAACAACATAAAATAAACTAAATACTTTCCTTTTTGGCGCAAATGTTGAAACACAAAGCGGCTGCCTACGTACCCAATAAGGGATCAAGCATGACGTAGTTCATCCCCGGAATCCTTGCAACCGCCTTCATACCTTTCCAAGAAATCCATCCAATCCTCTCAAATGTACGGGTATCCTCGGTATGTATCCCGCCTATCGTGTATCCTCGGCACGGGCGCCGCCATCAACCTTTACACGAGTATCTTTGGGTCGTGCCCCACCTATCCGTGTATCCTCGGAACTGGTACCGCCATCAACCTTTGTACGAGTATCCTTGGGTCGTGCCCCACCTATCTGTGTATCCTCGGCACGGTCACCGCCTACCACATATCCTCTTACTATCCAAAGCCACAATCTCTCTGGTCCGTACTATTAAGTTTTACCCATCAAAACTCACAAAATCACATCATATTCATATACATTTATGGGTCTCAATATTCAAAGCCACGACCTATTTTAGACAAAAGATTTCTTTAGTCTCCTTGAAGCATATTGTTGGTGCAAAATTAATCACCCCAACAATCTTCGAGATGTGTGAATGATGATCGAATCGCCGCCGTTAACTAGATTCTCCAAAGAATTGTTGATTGAAAATGGTGGGGGTACCTGCAAAGACACTCCGATGCTAAAATCAACAAGAGTTCTATGCAAGTAGGTTGTTAAGAAAATGAATAGAAATTGTGTACCTTTTGTGTTAAGATTTAGCCTCTATATATAGGCAGAAATAAATGTAGCTTTAAGGTTTTGATAGTTATCCTAATAACTTCCCTCATCTGTATAAATCTCAAATAACATCCAGATTCATGATAAATCCTAATATTTACCATAATCCTCATTTATCTTAAATAATAATTATAAGTATTTAAGATAATTATCCTCTTTATTTAGGATCCTGCATTTATCTCAAATATCATTAATAATTATAAATAAATAATTATTCAAGACTCTTGGGCTTCAATAATAAGCCTAGTGGGTTTCCATAATAAACCCACTGGTTTCCCTAACAACCCAAATCCAGGCTTCCATAATAAGCCATGCGGGTTTCCACAATAAACCGGATTAGGCTTCCATAATAAGCCACGCGGGTTTCCACAATAAACCCACCGGTTTCCACAATAAACCGGGTTAGGCTTCCATAATAAGCCATGCGGGTTTCCACAATAAACCTACCGGTTTCCTGATAAACCGGGTTAGGCTTCCATAATAAGCCATGCGGGTTTCCACAATAAACCCACCGGTTTCCACAATAAACCGTATTGTCACCGACATCAAATAGCTTGTGCGATACGCGAGACACACTATTTTAATAGGGTACAAACACATATAAACAAACAGTTCATGTTCATTGTCATCGTTGTGTACAATGTTTAAATCCTACGGTATAAACAAGTTTATTATTATACACAGATAATCATGCTGTTGATGATGGATTTTCATTTAAGGTTAAATTTGTAAAAAACCAGAAAAAAAACCATGCGCTGACATCTTGTAAAAGATAAAGCCATTTATAGGTGTTGGATACTCCCTCACTTAATTCACCAAGAATGGAGCATGTAGCAACAATCCCGTTCTGTGAATACATGAAATTCCTCCGAGGTTGGAGCATGTGGCAACAATCCCTTCTGTGAATTTCATATCAGCCTTGTATTTCAGTACTCATTATCGGTGTGGCATGACGGTCGAGTGTTACTCTTACGAGTAACACGAACCTCAAGCACTATAATGAAACCATGTATGAAATACCCATGCATGGTGATTCTCGGTGTGTTATACTAGCCGAGCCCTCTCGGTGCGTTATACTAGCCCGATTGAGCCCCTCTCGGTGTGTTATACTAGCCCGATTGAGCATCCGGACTGGCCGTATCGGTCGGATATGATCCCGATCGAGTCATCCAACTCCATAAGCATGATTGGATGACCCTGGATCAATTCCATCACCCCCAAGCGGGTATGGAATACCCACGGCCCGACCCCATGGTCGTCCATTGGCCTTTGCTTGCTAAAAGACGTTCATACCAAGCATTATGGACGGAAAACCTTAAATAAGGGTTTGCGACATATTACATGTGTCGCAAAACAATCTCAACCATCCATCTTCGCAGGTATAGATGGAGGGTGTAGATGTAGATTCAAAGGTCCCCGGAGAGCATGTTGACACGATCACCGTGGGCCGCCTACACACTTGACCAATCGGTCAAGACCAACAATGTTTGGCCGTGACAAAATCATCACCCAAACAAGGAGTAGCGCACGGCTTTTGAAAGCCAAAATTAGGGTTTCAAATCATCACGCGCATCCATCTTCTCCAAAGCACGAATGGAGGGTCCTGATTAGATTAAACAAGGGTAGGTCATACCCGGCATGACCACCGTGGGACCATCTACCTCCCCATGCGATCGGCCAAGGCATCCCATGCCGGTTAATCCAAAACGCCCGCCCAAACATGCGTGGTTACACTTCCCAAATTGGCCGATCTCAACCACTCAACTTCATGGGATGATTTGAATGGCTTAGATCACGTTTTCATGGAATAGTCGGGTATAGGTGTGAACACCAGCCTACCACCTACACCTTTGGTATGATCGACCAAGACCGACCAAGATGGGTCGTCTTGAAACGCGTGCAGGAATGTCATGCTCCAACTCCTTTGCGGCAAGGATTTCTGCCGCAAACCGATCTCAACCACTCCTCTTTGCCGGTCAAATTGAGTGGCCTAGATCGCACCATGGGACGGTAAGACATGGACGTGTACACCAGCATGCCATCTACATACACGTCCGGTCGGTCATCTCCAAAATTCTTCCATTACTTGGTTTCGACCAAGCTGAAGAGTCATGCTTGCGCTCCTCTCAAAAAACCTAATATTCATTAACGGTCGCAGATGAGTGTCTCAAAGATCATCTCATCCGTCCAACTTCACCGACTTGGTTATACAACCACAGTCGGAAGTTATTTGGTTAGTGAGGCGTCATTACCCATCACTTTACCACACCATAATGCGATACACTGCATAAAATACACATGATACTTCACAAGTATCGACTTTACGAATAACACGGTTATTCAATTGGCGATTACATGCTATCTTTCGTGGATCCACGATCCACACATTCGGACATCAATCATGTCACAAGGAGGGGATACATCTTTGGGGTATTGGTCTGGCGGTTTACGGCGTGCGGCGTGCAACGCGCCATCACGAGAACGTGTCGGGAAGTCATGGACGGTTAGAGATGAACGAGGAGAAGTGTGCAAGGCGGGTCGACGCACAACTCCACTACTCCATCACTCCACTTCCTCCACTTCCCACGAGAGACGTGAATGAGGCTCAATGACTTGTATAAATAGGTTCTCCGCCCTATTTCAAACAACAACACAAGTTCGGGACGAGACAGAAAAACCAAGTGTTAATACAAAAACGTATTCAAACACCCGAGCTTGCTTGCATCAATCCGCAAGCCTGCTCACCTTTGTTACAAGTCATAAGCAAGCCAACACCTTCACAATCTCAACACCTTCTTCGCTTCCCTCCTAAGATCAACCCCATCTCCTTCACTTTGTGACCGAAACAAGTCTGGAACGACCATTTCTTGGTTTAGCCCGGACTTGCACAAATTGATCTCTCGAATCTACAAGCACTCACCGCGAAAGTGCATTTGTTTAAGGTTTAAATTCATTCCTCATCCACACCCCAAATTACCAAATTCTCGAAGTAGTTTTCACCCATAAACAATTGGCGACCACAGTGGGAGATTAATCTCTCGGTTGTAAAGTCAATTTCTTCAAAATCCGATTCAATTTTATCAATTTCCAAAAAGGGTAGATCTTAGAATCAATTCAATCAACAATTCATTTCAAGATGGTGGAATTAAGGTCTGGATCAGCAATCAACTCTGATGGGGCAAGTGTGGGTACCAATCCTGGTGTCGAAGTACCTGCCAGTGGAGCTACCGTAGCCAACACATCTCGAGGAGCCGTTACCTCTATCACCAACACTAGCGGAGCGAGGAGACATCCCAGTGGGTGTGACGCCCCCATCACGAGCCGGAGCGGCCGCAAATCCCGGCATTTCCTCAAGTGTAACACCTCCGGTGGTCACCGAGAGCGACAACTTTCACTCCGCCATCGGGACGAGGAGCCGGGGGAACAAGAGGAGGACCACCGTCTATACCGTTGCAGACTTGATGGAGAAACAGGAAGTTCTTGCTAAGACTCAAACGAGATATGGCCGCAACTCGAAGGAGGTACTCGCTTTCCTCAAGACCTTGGTGAACGATTGCCGCAAGATTCACGTCAATCTTTGGAGCCAACAAGAGATGTCTTCAATTCACCGGAGCGGCGTTTCCACCGGACGAGGAAGCTCGTGTTGCTCCCGAATGTTCAAGAGAAAGGGACCAGCCACCCAACTTCATCACACGTGAGGATCTAGAACGACTCCTTCAAAGCCGAGGCAAAGGAAATCGACGGATGCACACCAACACCAACCTCCATACCCTCAAGATATGCAACGAATCCCTCTTCCAGAGGTTACACCTCTCCCAGTTCTCCTCTACGGCAGTCTTGGTAATGCTCGTGAACATGTCTCTCGGTTCTTGGAATCCTTGGGGAACATGAATACAATCATGTTACCCGCACAGAAAGAATTCTCGAAATCACTTACGGGGGGCGTACACAGTACAACAACATCGCGCCGAACAACATATCCAAGCATTTGGAGCGAGATGGTCGGTGCTTTCTACGAAAGTATTTCTTCGTGTCTGAACAAATCACCTTTTCGAGATCTAGGAAGAATTCTTCGGCGGAACAACGAGCATCCTAACGACTTCGTCAAAAGGTTCGAGAACTCAAGCGCTGGATTGTCATGACCCGAACGTCACCTTGAACGACAATTGGTGGAGTTGTCCATCAACGGGATGATACCCATATACCGCGCTACGTTAGAGAATCTTGGCTTTCAAACGTTCTCACGAACTCCACGAGGCCGCAAAACGTTCGGCAACAACTGCACCGGCACTACTAGAAAGAACCAGGGTTGTTCAAAGTGAAGATTCAAGTGAAAGTCGAGGGAGCGGGCGCCTCACGAACAAGAAATACAACACCGGTCCTTCAGTGAGTGTAGTGGGCGGAGGAGAGAAAAGAAAAGCTCCGGTGACGGAACCACAAATCAAGCGGACATCCCCGGCAAACAAGACTTCGTCTCGAAAAGGAGCGAGACAAAACTCCTGCGCAAAACACTAAAGACACGGGTTTTCCTTTTCCCATGAATGAAGTGATAGAGATCTTGGAAGCGTGGATCCAAGACGACGTCGTAAAGCTGCCCCCTATCAGACGTCCTACAACCGAGGAAGAAATGGCGAGATCCCGAGATATTGTTGCTACCACGGGTTCGTCCATCATCCAACCAAAGATTGCAACGAGGTTGAAACAAATATTCGGGAAAAGGTAGAGACAGGGGGAACTTCATCTTGGAAACGAAGGGGTCCATAGAGACCCTCTACCTATCGGGAACCGCATGATTTACAGGGATTACATTTGCAATTTGTACAATCTATGATGGAGCACATATGGTAAATCTTGTACTTCTCAAAGGACAGCGTCAAGACATATTTGCGGCCCTCAACCACGTTGTGTCGGGAAGGCGTTTACATCCGGTGCAGTCCGGGGAACCCAGTCTTTCTGAAGGACATGAGCAATGGAAAGCTGGGGACTCCGACCGTCACTTGTTTGAGAAGCGTCGAATTTGATAGCGTTTTGATTGATACGACTTCCGAATTTAACATCATTCTTGTCAAGACCTTGAGAGCGGCAAAGATTTCGACGAGGAAGCTACTCGTCACCCGATTGTGGTTAAAGATTGACGGGAGAGCCCAGGGATGCATACGGATATATTGATATGGAAGTCAAATTGGGTGATGCCTCGACGCAAACAAAGTTTTACATAGTCAAAGGTCACCCCAACTACGACATGATCCTGGGACGCCCTTGGATGCACGAAAACAAAACAATCTTGGGAGTCTGTCCTCTGCCGGTTTCGACACTGAAAGAATCTCCAACACGCCTTGGACCTCCCGATGGCTGTCTATTACCCGCACCGAGCAACTTGCCAATGTGACACAACTTCCCGGAGAAAGTGTGTCAGCATACGTTGAAAAGTTCCGATCTCAAGTAAGTCTCGTCACGCAACCTTCCTTACAACTTACCGCCCCTCGTCACGACAAGTCCCGGGGTGACTCCAACCAACAAACCAACCCCGGCTAGGAGATGTGAATGGGAAGCCGGTCCTTTCAAACGTTTTATCAAGAGCGTAGAGGCTGTCTTGGTCAAAGACGATAAGGCCAAGGTCCAAGTATCCGCACGGCCAAACCCGTTTGGAATTGGAGACCTGGTGAAGAAGGCGACTACATTCAAAGTTAGGAGCATGACGGTGAAAATGACCACTCCACCTGACTCACCCACCGAAAGAGAAGATGAACCGTACTTGGTAGCAGATGTTATCTTAGGCGGCTACTGCAAGCTCATCAACGCTGATAAACTAGAAGGCATAACAATTCACTCACGATGGCTCAAACCCTCCGGAACTTAAGATCTTGTCTTTGCCACTTCACGATTATCCCGTACATCTTAAAACGTTGTGCTATTCTTTCCAGCGTATTTCCTTTTACAATTTCATATCATATTTGTAATTCCTCCCGAAAATGATTGCAATACTTGCATTCATAGTTAGGGTTTTAATTTCCAATTTTCAATTGAAGCATTATTTTCATCTAAGAACCCATCTACTCCTAAAAACACAAAGTCCTGAGACAGCCTAGATCAACCCATTGGAGCAAGAAAGGGAACCCTAAGCAAACATCTCACGGGAAGAAGGGAATAGAACATGTGCACAAAAAAGGAAAATGATTTGAGACATCTGCCCAACAAAGCCAAGAAAATCTTGCATCGAAGCACGGAGTCCGTGGATATTCCATTATAATATTGTTTCTTTTATCACTAAGAATTATGTGTGAAGGCGCATCCTTGCGCTGAGAAAAGTCGGTTGCGAGTCTTGACAAAGGGTTATAAAAGAAAACTTTATTCAAACAATCAAATGGAAGAAAGACCTTGAACTCGGCTACCCACCGAGTACAAGGAAGATGTTCGAGCACGAATATACTTGGAAAGAAAAAAAAAACAAAAGAGATTTACGTCGTCAAGAGGGCCGGTCTCGCCTACATCACCGTCGGCTCCATCACCTGTTGATGCTCCCCTCTCTGGATCTCCCTCAGTTTCTGCATCAGACGTCTCCGCAGCAGCAACACACTCAATCCCAATATCACCAGCGGGAGCATTAAAAGCGCATCAACATTAGGAGCCGTACCAATTGCTTTCGGTTTTCAGGTTCCTCTGTGTCGGAGTCAAGAATTATCACGCCGTCCTGAACCGGGTAATCACACTTGCCTTCATTCGGAGGTCGTTCATGCTCAACTCTCCGTCTCTTCAACCGCGCTGCAAATCTCTCTGCCCTTGCGCTTACTAGTGTCTGCAGCGTTTCCTCGCGCCTCCGCCGCTCCTCCATGTCAATTGCATCTGAAAGTGCACAGATACGTCCTCTGACAATACGAAGGTGGGAGATAGACATCCCCTGTATAGCACGGCCGACTTCGCGAAGTGGAAGATCAATCTTAGCCATTACTTCTTCGTGCGCGTGGTTTTCGGGCTTGTTGACTTCAAAACTTCTTTCTGGGGAAGCAACAGAATGAGCGTCCACCGCTTCCATGATAAACTGCAAAGGAGAGGGAGTTATGAGCACGCACACACACAAAAAAAAAAAAAAGGAGATCATCAAATCCATCGATCAGTTAATCGAGAAAATCGAGCGATTACGAGATATAGAATAAACGACCACGTGAGACGATTCTTTATGATCTCACAAGTTGACGAGAATCCCCAGAAGGAAAAGGAGTCTTTACTTACCACCTATGAAGGCTGCTAATTCGGGATAACAATCGACGAGGCTTATCAGATATACCTGAGGAGAGCCGTGTATGGTGAAGGAAGTACACCTGAAGAAGTGGCCGAGCTCAAATATGCACAAGAGGAACCAAAGCGACTCACCAGATCAAGTCCTGTTTCCTTCGCATCCTTAATCAGAACCAACCAGTTCCATGGCAACGCCTGACTATCCGGTAAATATATATCTACTTTAGCCTGGTCATTTCAGTATATATGTATGTCACCATCTCATGCCTACCACACAATAGTGTAACCATTATGTGCTAGGCAGGGGACTTAATGTTGATGGTGGATTTTCATTTAAGGTTAAATTTGTAAAATAAAAACCAGAAAAAAAACCATGCGCTGACATCTTGTAAAAGATAAAGCCATTTATAAGTGTTGGATACTCCCTCACTTAATTCACCAAGAATGGAGCATGTAGCAACAATCCCATTTTGTGAATACATGAAATTCCTCCAGGTTGGAGCATGTGGCAACAATCCCTTCTGTGAATTTCATATCAGCCATGTATATCAGTACTCATTATCGGTGTGGCATGGCGGCGGAGTGTTACTCTTAAGAGTAACACGAACCTCCAAGCACTATAATGAAACCATGTACGAAATACCCGTCTGGCTGATTCTCGGTGTGTTATACTAGCCCGAGCCCTCTCGGTGTGTTATACTACTTTGATTGAGCCCCTCATGGTGTGTTATACTAGCCCGATTGAGCATCCGGACTGACCGTATCAGTCCGGATATGATCTGATCGCAGTCATCCAACTCCATAAGCATGATTGGATGACCCAGATCAATTCCATCACCCCCAAGCAGGTATGGAATACCCACGGCCGACCCCGCATGGTCGGCCATTGGCCTTTGCTTGCCAAAAGACGTTCATACCAAGCATTATGGACGGAAAACCTTAAATAAGGGTTTGCGACATATTACATGTGTCGCAAAACAATCTCAACCATCCATCTTCGCGGTATAGATGGAGGGTGTAGATGTAGATTCAAAGGGCCCCGAGCATGTTGACACGATCACCGTGGGCCCGCCTACACACTTGACCAATCGGTCAAGACCAACAATGTTTGGCCGTGACAAAATCATCACCCAAACAAGGAGTGGCGCACGGCTTTTGAAAGCCAAAATTAGGGTTTCAAATCATAACGCGCGTCCATCTTCTCCGGCACGAATGGAGGGTCACAGATTAGATTAAACAAGGGCCAGGTCATACCAGCATGACCACCGTGGGCCCATCTACCTCCTCATGCGATCGGCCAAGGCATCCCATGCCCGGCTAATCCAAAACGCCCGCCCAAACATGCGTGGTTACACTTCCCAAATTGCAAACTGATCTCAACCACTCAACTTCACCGGATGATTTGAATGGCTTAGATCACGTTTTCATGGAATAGTCAGGTATAGGTGTGAACACCAGCCTACCACCTACACCTTTGGTATGATCGACCAAGACCGACCAAGATGGGTCGTCTTGAAACGCGTGCGGGAATGTCATGCGATCTCCAACTCCGCTGCGGCAAGGATTTACGCGCAAAGCCGATCTCAACCACTCCTCTTTTCCGGTCAAATTGAGTGGCCTAGATCGCACCATGGGGACGGTAAGACATGGACGTGTACACCAGCATGCCATCTACATACACGTCCGGTCGGTCCTCTCCAAAATTCTTCCATTACTTGGTTTCGACCAAGTGAAGAGTCATGCTTGCGCTCCTCTTCAAAAAAACCTAATATTCATTAACGGTCGCGAGATGAGTGTCTCAAAGATCATCTCATCCGTCCAACTTCACCAGCTTGGTTATACAACCCCTGGTCATAAGTTATTTGGTTAGTGAGGCGTCATTACCCATCACTTTACCACACCATAATGCAGTACCTGCATAAAATACACATGATACTTCACAAGTATCGACTTTCTGAATAACACAGTTATTCAATTCAGCATTACATGCTATCTTTCGTGGATCCACGATCCACACATTCCAGAAATCAATCATGTCACAAACTGGGGGGATAAATACTGGGGTATTGGTCTGGCGGTTTACAATGTGCAGCGTGCAACGTGCCATCACAAGAACGTGTCAGGAAGTCATGGACGGTTAGAGATGAACAGGAGAAGTGGGCAAGACTGGTCGACGCACAACTCCACTACTCCATCACTCCACTTCCTCCACTTCCCACGAGAGACGTGAATGAGGCTCAATGACTTGTATAAATAGGTTCTCCGCCCTATTTCAAACAACAACACAAGTTCAGACGAGACAGAAAAAACCAAGTGTTAATACAAAAAACGTATTCAAACACCCAGAGCTTGCTTGCATCAACCGCAAGCCTGCTCACCTTTCTGTTACAAGTCATAAGCAAGCCAACACCTTCACAATCTCAACACCTTCTTCGCTTCCCTCCCTAAGATCAACCCCATCTCCTTCACTTTGTGACCGAAACAAGTCTGGAACGGTCATTTCTTGGTTTAGGCCGGACTTGCACAAATTGATCTCTCGAATCTACAAGCACTCACCGCGCAGTGCATTTGTTTAAGGTTTAAATTCATTCCTCATCCACACCCCAAATTACCAAATTCTACAGGAGTAGTTTTCACCCATAAACACATGCATAACATCACAATCCAGTACTTCCACAATCCCAATAATATCTCAAATTATGACACTAGAAGTTTATAAAACTAATCTATAAACTACCAAATGTTTCGTGATGACACATGTGCATACATTTCAGTCAAAATAGCCAAGGAATCAACCATGTAATACAAAGTATCAGATTTCAATTTCATTAATTTAAAGTTCTCTTACCTACGGACACTAAGACCCATTTCCTTTCGTTCTGCTCCTTCCTCTTCGTATCAATAGAAAAACAGTCTAATCTTGATGCTTTCCTAAAACTAAAAGGAATCCCCCGTCTCAGTTCTTACGAAAACCGCCCCTTTCCAACTCATCTCTCCCATTTTATAACTCACATACCTACGACTTAATTAATTACCTTCCATGCAGACACATAATGCTAGCCGTTTTAAAATGAGTAAATATTGTTAAGCAACTTTTCACGATTCATTTCATTTCCATTCGCATGCGTTTTGTTTTCTAAGGTTACATCTTTTAAATTCATTTCCAAACAGTTAAATCTAGGAAAACTTTTAAGCACTAGCACTAATACGATAAGGGGTAAATATTTTTATACCAAATGGGCCACATTGCAAAACCAAAAATCCGGCTAAAAAACGGTGGGTATCACAAAAGAGGGAGCTTGGCGGCAAAGAGAGAAAAAGCCCATTCGAAGCATCATGCTTTGCACAGGTTCTCAACTGTGGGAATTATATAAATGCCCCTCCTTCTCATGGGCTTCAAAAATACCCTTGTTCACTATATTAATACCCCTAATCTAAAAACAAGGAAATTTAATTAGAAGATACTTCCTTTAATACCCCTAATCTATTAGATACTTCTTCTTCTTCATTCTAAAACCGAAAATCAACTTCTTCTTCTTCATTCCGCCAGTACATCTTCAGAATCTCCTCCGCCACCACCTCCACCGATCTCCGCCAGTACATCGTCATCTCCGCTAGTTCCGGCAGCACCTCTTATGCTTCCAGCAAATCCATCACAAGCAGCATCATCACCACCTGATTTAGATCGAGTATATTATTTAGATCTGAAAGTTTTATCTGCCAAATAAAAGTTCAAAGAGAGAAGCGGATCTTTTTATTACTCCACAACCACCACCGGCATCTTTACCTTCACCGCTCCGTCACTTCTATCAAATCTATCGTCACTCAATTACCACCTCCTAGTCCACCGTTTCTACAGATTCCACCATCAAATACGTCTATTCTCCTTTGGCTATCACCGCCACCACCACCTGTTCCGCCGCCACCATCTCTGCCTCCACCACCGTCTTCAATTTAAAGGTGCATGTAGTAAACTAATTTTATCAGATTTCATTTAAATACACATTAAATTCAAGTTTGGTTTTGATTTCAGTTCATTTTATATAAGAATTCGTAATGAATCTGTAAAAGGGGGAGTGAGATTTTCTGTTTGTAAATTAAAAGAAGATAAAGTGGAGAAAGAAATGAATTTTGATTGTTGTCACCCTAAATTCAAACAGATAGATACAAAGAATTGTGAATGAAGAAGTTTGTTTCTCTCTGTTTCTAGATTTTTCTTCTCTCTCGCTTTTTGATATTGAAATGTCTTTTTCTGTCCCTTCTTCACTCGTGTTTGTCCTGTTGATTTTGAAAAACAGCTAAAACACTATCTTTTGAACGCCGTGGATATGTAGGTGTTGTCTGGAGTAATCAGTGACATGTTTGGATTTGGGAAGAAATGGTAAGAATAGCTCTTTTTTTTCATCAATCATTAAATAAATTATTATGTGTTATATTTTGTCAGTTCAATAAAGTCTTGAAGATAGTGGTGGTTATGGTTGTTGTGGTGTTGGTGGATATTACGTGTCTTTGGTGGTGTTGGTGATCTTTGGTGGTGTTAGAACGATGAATTTTGATGATGGAGATTGTGTTGGTTGTGGTTGGAATGATTAATTAAAGTTGTTCATGAAGATAATGGTGATTAAGGTTGTTTGTGGTGTTGGAAATGTTGTACGCTGCTGGCGGTGGTGGTGGTGAGGTTGGACGACAAGTTGTTGAATACTACTCCATCAACTATTTAGGAGTCAACAACCAATGTTTGTGTATCAACAACCTTAGTTTGTGTATCAACAATGGAAAAATGGTAGTCAACAACCAATATTTGTGTATCAACAACCTTAGTTTGTGTATCAACAATGGAAAAATGGAATCAACAACCAAATTTGTGTATCAACAATAGAAATTAATCTTAGTGTAAGCATTCAACAACAAATATTTGTGTATCAACAACCAATGTTTAGGGAGTCAACAACCAATGTTTGTGTATCAACAATGGAAAAATGGAATCAACAACAAATATTTGTGTATCAACAATAGAAATTGACCTTAGTTTTAGGGAGTCAACAACCAATGTTTGTGTATCAACAATGGAAAAATGGAATCAACAACCAAATTTGTGTATCAACAATAAAAATTGATCTTAGTGTAAGGAGTCAACAACAAATATTTGTGTACAAATAATAGAAATTGACCTTAGTTTTTATTTTTTTTTATTTTTTTTTAGTTTTTTTTCTTCTGGATCAACTCCGGTTGTTGACACCACCGTAGGTGGTGGCGGTGGCGGCGGGTTAGCGGCGGCGCCACCGGAAGTGGTGCTGCTGCTAGTGATGGTGGTGGTAAAATGGTAGTGGTGGACTGGCGGCGGTTGTTGTGGCAGCCTAGTGGTGGACTGGCGGTGGTGGCGGTGGACTGGCGGTGGTGGTAGGCTGGCGGCGGTGGAGTTGGTGGCGGTGCTAGACTGGTGGTGGAGTACTGCTGGTGAAATGAGATATTTACTTTTTTTAAATGGAGAAATATGTTTATGTGACAAAATAGGAAAAAAATTATATGCTAAAGGGTATTAATGTAATCTATCTTTAAGTGGATAAGGTGAGGGGTATATTTATTGTGTGGTAAGGGTATATTTGTTGGTCGTGAAAATTAGGGGTATATAATTAATGTACCCTTCTCAAATCCCATGTACTCCTTTTGAGGAATCTTGACAATAATGTTTGCAATACCGGTACCACATGTTTATTAAGATGCAAAACGAATTTTAACATTCATTGTTATAGGAGGAAAAAAAAAAGGATAAAAAGAGATACCAATTGTTCTTACCAAGGAAGATGGCACTGATGAAGATTGTGAATGCCAAAATGAAGATAATAATAGATGTGCGTAAGAGCAACTGCAGTAGGGCGAGTAAAACCAAAGAGCAAAAATTAAAAAAACTATAAAAATTTGGTTTACTCCGTGCTGCGACGCTATGGTGCACGAGAAAAATTTGGTTAGGCGCAACTTTAAAGTTTGCCCCATCAGGCTCACTTTAAAACTACGCCCCATTTCATTTTTTTTTATTTAAATTCAAACGTAATTTTGAATTACGCCCCATCATCAGGCGTAATTTAAAAGTACGCCCCACCATCAGGCGCACATTGTACTTACGCCCCACCTCAAACGTAAATAATACCTACGCCCGGTGTCAGGCATACTTTTAAATTACGCCCGATTAAAACCAAACTAAAGACCAAATATGGTTTGGTTTTTGGTTTTACTCTGGTTTTGATCTTTACTCGCTCATTGTGTATACGGTTTCTAGACCAAAATTTTAGTTTTAGTCTCCCATTTTGTGGATGCTCTAAAGGGATCTGGAAAACGATTCAAAATTTTTAATAATGAAGAAGATGTTTGTAACTTTGTTTCGAAAGAAATGTCAATTCAAAACTTGGTGCGGCTAGACGAGGCTCGTACTTTGGAAGCATCACCGAGAAAATGTTAATTCTTCCTCTACTTCAATTAGTATTTCTCAACTGGGTCCAAATTTCAAATCAAGATGGAGTACTCTTCGGCATAAAGTTGATCCAAAAACTAGAGAACAGTTCGATTCAATTTTGATTCAAATAAATGAAGTGCCACCGAAGTTGGGTCTTTATTTTGATCGACAAGAAAATGATACAAGTGATTTGATTCTTGAATCAGTTAAAAGACATCTTCTCACTTTTGATAAGGAAAATCAGTAAGTCCTTTTGGTTTTGTTGAAGTTTTTTCTCTTTTAAATGGATAAAATCTTTATTTGTTGGAATGTTCGTGGTAGGAATGACATTCATAGAAGAGATGTTATTCGAAGAAAAGTACGTGATTGGAAGCCCTCAATTTTAGTTTATCAGGAACTAAGCTTCAGGAGTGTGATGATGCTATTGTGGCACAGATTTGGGGTAACAATAATGTGAAATGGGTTGATGCTCCGTCAGATGGTAATTCTGGTAGGATTTTATGTATGTGGGATGATTCTAAAGTTTACTGTCAATGACACTTTGATTGGGATTCATTCAATTTCTCTTAAATGTAATTTGGTTTCAAGCAATTTTGAATAGAGTTTTTTTTGGAGAGAACTGGAGGAGACAAGATGTTTTTGGCCTTTGCCATGGGTAATTGGTGGAGATTTTAATGAAATTCGATTCTCTTATGAAAGGTCTTCTGGTGGTATTTCTACTAATGGAATGGCAACATTTAATAGGTTCATTGCCACTCATGAACTGATAAATTTGCCACTTATGGGAGAAACTTTTACTTGGAATAATAGCCAAATTCAGAATATAATGAGCAGGATAGATATATTTCTTGTTTCTCCAGATTGGGAAACTTTTTATCCTACTGTTACTCATGTGGCTTTGTCTAGACCTTGCTAAGATCACTGTCCTCTTGCTCTGATTTGTGAAGGTGTTGTTGGTGGATCTAGACCTTTTCGCTTTGAGGTATTTTGGCTAACTCATCCTATGTTTTTATCTCTTATGCAAAATTGAGGGGGGGGGGGGGGGGGGTTATTTTTTTATTTTGAAGGTAGTGCAGGTTTCATCCTCTTTAAGAAATTACAAGCTTTAAAAGACAAATTGAAAGTCTGGAGTAAAAAAGAATTTGTTAGGTGGACAGAAATCTAGAAGATTAGGAGGAGATCTTTAATTAGTTGGATGTTGAATAAGATGCAAATAATGGTTTAACTGCAGCTCAATGGGATCAAATATTGAAAGCTAAACAAGATTACTGTAACTTAATTATTCTTGAAGCTGAGAAATAGAGAAGTAAAGCAAAGGTACCGAACATGAAAGGTCTGGATAAAAATACTAAATTGTTTCACAAAATTGCTTCAGATAGGAGAAGAATAAATCACATTGCTAAGATTAAAGTTAATGGTCAGATGACAGTGGATCAAAATGAGATTAAAGGTGGCATTGTTGATTATTTCAAGAATATTTTTCAGGATCAATCTTATTCTAGGCCTCATATGGATGACTTATTCTTTAATTCAATTCCTTCTGATATGAGTGAGTGGTTAGAAAGGGAGATTGAGGAAGCAGAAATTTTGAAGGGTATAAAGTGTCTTGGGAAGAATAAGGACCCTGGGCCAGATGGGTATCATATAGAATTCGGTGAAAAGACTTGGAACATTATCAAAATTGAAGTTTTAAATGTCTTTAAAGAACTGCAGGGAAAAGGTTTTTTAGATTGGAGGTTGAAAAATACTTTCATTTCTCTTATTCCTAAGAAGAATACTATTAAAGAAATCAAAGATTTGAGGCCAATAAGTTTTCTCAATGGAGTGTACAAAATTCTTTCAAAAGTTTTTGCAGAAAGGTTTAAGATGTCTCTTACCCATGTTATTTCTAAACAACAATCAGCATTCATTAGACAAAGACAGATTCTTGATGGGGTTCTTATTGCTAATGAGTTGATTGACTCAAGAATTAAGAGTGGAGTTCCTAGTATTCTTTGTAAGCTAGATTTTGAGAAGGAATTTGACCATGTTAATTGGAATTTCATTGACAAGGCTTTGCAGAAAATGGGGTATGGTTTAAAGTGGAGAAGATGGATTCAATGTTGTGTTGAACATGTTAGGTTTTCAGTGCTTATTAATGGTTCTTCAGAGGGTTACTTCAAGAGCAAGAAGGGCATCAGACAAGGTGACCCTTTGTCACCTTATTTATTCTTAATTGTTGGTGAAGCTTTAATAGCCACATGATGAAGAAAGATCAGGAGGATGGTTACATTAATGGGTTTCAAGTTTCAAATTCTGGCACTAAGGTGAGTCATCTTCAATTTGCTGATGATACATTATTTTTTTTTTGGGTGTTGATGTGGAGCAAGTTAAGTTTCTTAGAGTTCTCTTATTGTGCTTTGAGTTACTCACTGGTTTAAGGATTAATTTTTCTAAAAGTCACTTATTTGAGGTTGGTTATAATCGAGATATGAATGAGTTTACATCTCTTTTAGGCTGTTACAACTCAATACTGCCAACAATTTAGCTGGGGCTTCCTTTAGGGGACAAATATAAAGGTATTCATAAGTGGGATAGAATTATTGACAGGTTTAATGCAAAGCTTGCATGTTGGAAGAAACCTTATCTTACAAGAGCTGGAAAACTTGTTCTCATAAACAGTGTTCTCTCAAGTCTTCCAGTTTATTTTATGTCTTTATTTGAAACACCTAAATCAGTTGAACTTAAGCTGGAAAGAATAATGAGAAATTTCCTGTGGAATGATAATAAAGGACAAAGGAAACTGCACTTGCTTAAATGGGATGCTATATGTAGAAGGAAGAGAAATGGGGGTCTGGGTGTGAAAAAGTTGAGAACAATGAATAATGCTCCCTTAGTTAAATGGTTATGGAGGTTTGCAAATGAATCAGATGCTCTGTGGAGAAGGATAGTTGATGAAAAATATGGTACTGAAGGTGTTGATTGGCTTTCAAAGCAACCAAAATGTGCTTATGGTGTTTCTATTTGGAGGGGTATTATGCAGAGAAAAGAGTTCTTCTTACAAAATTTAAAATTTAAGGTTAACAATGGGCGAAAATAAGATTTTAGGAGGAACATATGGTTGTTGGATGAAGCTCTTTGTAATGTTTTTCCTAACTTGTATGCAGTTGCAAGATCCAAGACTCTTTCTGTGGATGCAATTTATACAGGTTCCATATCTGATCTTTTGCAAAATCTTAAACTTCCTAGAAGACTGTCAGTTGAAGCTAATGGGGAGTTGGATATCATTCATGAAAGTTTAACTAACTTTAGCTTAAATCCCAACAGTGAATACATTTATCAGTGGGCTATAACAATTAAAAAGAATTTTTCAGTAAAATCTTGTTATAACAAGCTTTTGCCACCAGCTGATGTTGCATGCAGATCAAGATATTTTTCATTTTCTTTGGCAACAGAAATATCCTCCAAAGGTTTCTTTTTTCATCTGGTGTTTAAGCCATTACAGAATCCCTACAAGAGATTCACTTATTCGAAAAGATATTGCAACTGCAAGCACTTGTCTTTTCTGCAACAATGATAAAACAACCTCTCATCTTTTCTTACTTATGAATTTATTCTTGGTATACGGCACCATTTATGGGAAAATTGAAATTATGTTTCACGATGCCATCAAGTTGTTCTGCCTTGTTACCTGGCAAATGAAATTTAATACGGATCAAGAAGTTGATTTGGAATATCTTAGGCTCTTGCCCAATTCTTTGGTGCACTTGGAACTAAAGAAATGCGAGAGTCTTCACAAACAAAGCTAATACTAAGGATCCTGTTATTCATATGATCAAATACAATTTTTTTGAATGGGCGTTGGTTATCAAGGAGTTCGAAGATGTCTCTTTTAACACTGTTGTTGAGAACTGGGTCAATGTTTATTTTCCACCTTAGGCTGTGTTAGGGGTTTTGGTTTTTGGCTTGTTATTTCAAGTATTTTTTTCCTGTATTTTTTCCTTCTTCTTTCTTGTTTTCCCCTAGGTGGTTCAAGCCTCTTGTACCCCTATTCTGATCAATAAAATTCTTTCATTATTGATCAAAAAAAAAAAAGATGTGCGTCATAAGGACTTGATCACCTTTGTTACTACATGTTGTCCTGCTAAGGCACCAAGAACATCAACTCCCATGAAGTAAAGAGCTGCAAAAGAAATGTAAAACAAAAACAACAAAAAGGTTCATACTAAACAGAATAGATTAATTATTTGGAAGTGTATTTTGACCAATTCATGGATTCATACTCACCGTAAGGGACTGGAAAACAATGTAGAAGTTAGTATTCAATAACTGCCATCGACGCGGAGAATGTCATGTCAAAGATGGTCGTAGTACTCGAAACCTTCATTGTATGTTTTCAAGATCAACAAATACTGAGATTCTAAGTAGTATAAAAAAAACGAGGCAAGGAACAAAGAGAAGAAAAATAATATCAATGTGGGAAAAAACAAGTTGAATGAAATCATTTGCGAGTCTATAAAAACACGGCAAAAGGAAAGCATGGGAACCTGAGGAGGGATGCCCATCTCCAAGAAGAGTGGCCCTAAAATAAAGCATGTTAGAGAACTGCACAAGTCGAACTCATAGCGTTGCTATCTCAAGCTTGTTTGTCAAGTTTAGTTGCCAAAACTATAAGTCTTGATTTGTAGTTTACTTATAGCTAAGTCTCGGGCTAGGATAGAAAGACTAGTTGAGCTCTAGAATCCACGGTGTTCATCATACAAGACGAATAACTACTCAAGGAACTGGTGGAACTTCATCGACTAAAAGGTATGTGGAGACTTGAACTTATCTATCACTCAAAAGTCTATCTACTCTATCTCTTATCTTGAGACAAAAGTCGTATTGCTATATAGACTTTGATTATACACATTTTATATTTAGAGTGAGGTTTATCTAGCTTATCTTTCTCGAAATATGTGTTGGTAAGCTTTCGCTTTGTGCCAAGTTCATCTTTACAAGTGACGAAAGTCATGTTGATTATTTCAATATCTTGAAAATTGCTTTGATGAAAAATAGTGTGTGAATAACCTCTATTTAACATCCTCTAAGAATGTTTCAATGATTGAAATGAGAGTTTAGAATATATAACCATGAATGGATATAAACATTGTATGTGAACTCATACTTGTGTAAGTCAAAATTCTTGAACCAAAGTATCGTGCTTTGCTGCTCGGATACTTAGGAACTAAAGTTTGCGTACTGTACGCGTACTACGGAAGTTCACATCCGTGAATTTTTCTGTAGTTTGTGAGCGAAAACAAACTCAATCCGGGTACTTAAGTATGCGTACAGGTATGCGTACTTAAGTGGGTTATTTTCTAAAAACGGTTTATCCGTGAACTAAGACATATATAAACTAAGGAATGCCTATTTGCAAACCGTGGGTATAATGTTCATGAATCGATTCGAGTGAATAAAAATCTTTTTTTGCTTCGATTGTTTCTTATATACTTCTATGAGATCTAAGCAATTGGACAACTCTCTAACTAGTTCTTTTGAGTCATTTAAACTAGTTATGGTGAAGATGAATAAGGTTGATATGAAAGTGCTCATATGGCTAACCATTTGGCTAACTCTCTTTTGAACCAACTAGGTGTACACGTTTGAAATACGGTTTACGAACCTAAATAAACGTGCATTTCATTTGTGTAACAAGCTAAGTTCGATCTAACGGTTGAAAGATATTAGCTTGAATCTAATCGGTTTTCATCTAACGGTGAATATTAATTGCTTTTCTACCAAGGTAACTTAGATTGCAAACCCGATTTAGAGACAATATAAAGGAGAACTCTAGCAACTGGGAAACCTAATCCCCACACCTCTTGTGTGCTACTAGTTGAATAAGCTGAGTCGATTCTCCTTTAACCTTAGGTTTCTACCGAGACCACAGCCAGTTAAGCGACTTGAAGACTTCATTGGGATTAGAAGCCGGACAACTATTTTCTGTAGTTGCGTGATCGATCTTGTTATTTCTATCGTATTAGTACAATTGTAAAATAATCACAAGAGGATAATTTCTGCGATAGGCAAGATAGAAAAAGTAGTTACAAATATCTTCGTCTCATCGTTTGTGATTCACAATATCTTGTTTGACTGATCTCGATTAAGATTATTATGAGGTGATTGATATTTCTAGGTTGTTCTTCGGGGAATACAAGTCCGTTATCAATTGGTTCTGTTCACCTTGATTTATCAAAACGGAACAAAACTCGTAGGTATTTTGTGGGAGGCAGATTTATCTATTCATGTAGACTTTTAAGTGTGATACATATTTGTTTATTAAAGTCTTCAACTTTGGAGTCGTAGAAACTCTTAGTTGTGGGTGAGATGTTCAAGGAATCAAGTCGTAGTATCTGTTTGGGATCAGAGGCGTGGGAGGGTAACTATCCGTGGATCAGTGTGAGATTGATTGGGGTTCAACTACAGTCGGACCGAAGTTAGTTTGTAGTAGGCTAATTAATGCGTAGCGGCTTAATACAGTGTGTGTTCAATCTGGACAGTCCCGGGTTTTTTTGCATTTCGGTTTCCTCGTTAACAAAACTTAAATTATCGTGATATTTCTTTTCCGCATTATATTTTGTTATGTTATATAATTGAAATATCACAGGTTGTGCGTTGAATCGATCAATTGGTACGTAAATCCGACCTTTGGTTGTTGATTGAAATTGATTGATCCTTGAACATTGGTCTTTGGTACCGTTCAAGTTAATTTCTCTTGTATTCAATTAGACTCGCAGATTTCTATTTTCTTGAGTAAGTATTCAATCGAGAAATTGAGATATAACTCTTTTATATACTTTTCTTAAGATTGAGTCTGACTGTCTAGTTGATTCTCTTGAAAGTATATTAGAGTTAGTCCATACAGATTGGTAAGCGAAATATTGGGTGAGGTTGTTGTACTCCCAATTTTTCAAAGCCTCCACCAAGGCCCAAGAGCCCGCCAACCATTCCAGACAGTACTCCGATGAAGCAATAGGTAATCAATTGGTGCACTTTAAAGTTCGTGCCATGTTCACCTAGGTATGTTCTTTGTATGTTTTATTTTTCGCTTCGCTTTTCTGCTGCTTCTCGTATTTGTCCGTTCTAGACCTTATATTGACCCCATATGAGCTTGTTTATCTTTTATTTTTCTTTTCTTCGTATGTTTTTTTTTAGCTAATTAATGTTGGGTCGTAGATTTTGGTACGTCTTAGTGTTTTGGTCCTAAGTTTGTCCAATTTAGTGTTTGGATCGTTGACCCATTAGTCAACCACGTTTTGTGGTCAAACCGTTTGGATAGGTAACGTCGGTTAGTCTTAATATTTACCCGTTTGTCATTCCTTTTCAATGGTCAGCCACATGTTCCTAAAATTTTGGGTTTAATCAAATGAGCGGCTTAAAACGATTCCCCTTTTTGTATGACGGTTATCAAAGTTGGGATTTTCAATTGTTAACGGATCTGGTGAAGAGGAGAACGGAGAATTGAGAAATACAATGAATAAGTAAAGAAAATGAAAACCCAGATTTCATCGATCGGAAAATAATTCATTTTGGGTTTCGTCATAGAAATCGCATCTCAAGAGTAAGGATCTCAATACTCAAAATCTTCCCTTTATGTGCTGATGCTCAAGATCCAGTACCCTGTTCTTGAAGAAAATATCTTATCTAACCAAGTCATTCTATTAGAAACAGTAGCATAATGGATAGGCAGAGGGGAAAAAAGACAGTATATAAGAAATGGTAAATATAATGGAATCGAAATCTTGAAAGGTGTAGTTGCAGGAAATCCTACAACTAACACCCAAGTAAATCTATGAAATGAATCTATCTAAGATATTATAAAGAAAACTCTAAATTAATTTATTAAAAGATAGGACAAATACAAAGTTGATGTATGAAATCACTAACTTGGAGAACAAAACAACTTTCTATCTCCTAAAATTCTTATCTAAGATCTCAAAAAGATTTCTCTCTTTTACAATGACTTATGGTGCCTTTTATAGGGGTTACATAGTGGAGGACATCTAATAAAGCCCTTATTTTCCGGATCTGGGAGGGCGTTATAATCGCCCTTCATTATATTTGTCGCTCATCTTCACACTTTTGATGTGACTTGGTGACGTCATCTGATCCGTCAGCAGAGATTTAGGGAGTGGGTCATATTCACATGCAATCAAATGTATTTCTTCGCCTTACTATAAGGTGTGTGGTATTTTGCACCCATATTTGGCCTCTTCTCGTATCGTTCTTTTTGGAAGGAAAGGTTTATAAGAGAAGCCTTACTTTGCTGCATCGACCCACCTTTTCGTATTCCTTTAATCAACCGACATCTTTCCGGAATTCCCACGTGACCGTCTAGACGTGTTGACCCTTTCTCTTTTGACCGACACGTCTCCCCATTTGACCGGTTGTTTCTTTCTTAACGATTTGCTTATTAATAGCTGTGGTGGAGAGAGAGAAATTTTCTTTCTTTCACTTATCCCTCTTCTCTGCCAATTTTCTTCATCTTCCCAAAACCTTCATCTTCTTCTCAGAACTTTCTTCTGTGTCGATATTTTCTTGATTCATGGATCCACTCAACATGTTAGTTGATTCTTCCTTTATCGTTATTACCCTGTTTTTTATTTTTGACCTTCTATCTTTTGTGCACATTGTTGTTTTGTTGTTCTGCTGCTGCTTTTCTGCTACTGCTATGTTCTTTATATTCCCATATTGTTTGTGTTTCAGCAAGGATTCTTCATCTAGAAAGTTTGTTATCAAAATAGAAAACCCTAACCCCTCCGCTAGTTCAGGAAACAATGATTCTCTCAAGAGGAAGCCTTCACACGACAAGAGAGTAAGAAATAATTCTTTTTTTATTTTTTCGCCTTTGAGAAAAAACAATATTGTTTCCTCTGTTTCTTATATGTCTGACTGTCTTGCTTGTGTGAAGGATCCCGAAGGCGAAATTAATCGTGAAAAGAAGAAAGTTAAAAAGTCTCGTTCTACTTTCAAGATCGACACAACCGTGGATATTATACGTTGGTCGCATCAGCTCCGCGTCACTGTATCCCATACTCTTGAATGCGCGGTAAAATAAGATGTCCATGGAACTTCCCGTATCTATCAAAGTTTTGTCTATCGCCCATTCCTCTGATTTTTTCGCGCTTTCCTTTCTTTCTTCTTGCCTTGCAGTTAAAGTGAAGACCAAGGTATCTATTCGCTTTAAGCTTCCTTCCGGTATATCATCTGCTGCAAATGTTATCAGATGTTTTTGCCATTCCTTCAAAGGCGATATTTTATCCACAGTCATAATCTTCCTTCCTTCATAGTCGCGCTTGTGGATCCGTCCTGTAATCCCTACATGAAAATCTGCGACATTCATAGTCGATTTTTTTATGGAATTACACTGTATACGCCTGCTTCCTCCCTTTGCTATAATACTTTTTGTTGCTCGTTCTGTTAATGTTTGTTTTCCCTTTCTTTGTTCGCTCTTGTATAACTCCTCTTCCATTTATTGATGCTCTTTTTCTGCCGATAGAACTCTTTTTTTTTGTGTTCCTATGATTTTACTGAAGTAATAATGAGATCCAGAAACGAGAGCAAGGTTTCGAAATCAGATCTAAAAAACTGTCATAAAAGCTTCGATGGGAAAAAGTCTTCTGAAAATTCCTTTTAAATCTATTAAAACGCTTAAAAACCTTGAAATTCTTTGAATAGAATATAAAATCGATAACTATTTTGAAACCATTTTTAAAGAACTTCACAAGAAGGGGTCATCCTCTTATTCATCCAAGCTGATTTCTAACGCCAAAATGTAGTTGCTGAAAATCCTACAACTAACTCCCAAGTAAATCTATGAAATGAATCTAAGACATTATAAAGAAAACTCTAAATCATTTTATTACTCCTAACTTGGAGAACAAATACAAAGTTGATGTATGAAAGCCCTAACTTGGAGAACAAAACAACTTTCTCTCTCCTAAATATCTTATCTAATCTCTCAAAAAGATCTCTCTCTTTTACAATGGCTTCTGGTGCCTTTTATAGGGTTACATAGTGGAGGACAACTAATAAAGCCCTTATTTTCGGATCTGGGAGGGCGTTATAATCGCCCTTCATTATATTTGCCGCGCTCGTCTTTAAACTGTCGCGCTGATCTTCACACTTTTGGTGTGACTTGGTGATGTCATCTCATCCGTCAGCAGAGATTTAGGGAGCGCGTCATATTCGCCTGATATCAAATGTATATCTTCGCCTTACTATTAGGTGTGCCGTATTTTGCACCCACAAAAGGGGTTTGTTTCCAATTTCAAACACGATGAAATGATTAAAAGATGATTCTCAACAATAGGACAGAGTGACATAAATTCGTTAGTTGACCCGCTTGATTAACGGGTCAATGACCCAAACTCTAAATTGGACAAACTTAGGACCCAAATATTAAGACGTACCAAAATCTACGACCCAAACACTAATTAACTATTTTTTTTAATGGAATTTAACCTTTCCCGTCAAAAAAATAAATAAATTCGTGCCATGTTCTCCTATCGAGGCAATTTTTGTCTTTCTTGTGTATAAGCTAACTGCCCCATACAAAGCCACCCCACGGCAACAGGTATATGTATAACAATTGCGGGAAAAAAAACAATAAAACTGTTTGTGATGCTGTAAAAACCATGGTCGAGGAACTGTGGTTAAGGCCATAATAATCCATAATCAAAACAGAAAAAAAGAAATAATCAGAGGAAAATGAACCAAAACCAGCAAGAAAAACATCGATCCGGAGAAGCAAAGAAGACAAATCTAAGCATAAACTATTTAGATTTGGAAGAGAAAAAATGGCTTGACCAGAGTCAACGTCGCCTGAAAATCGTCTCTCTAACCCTTGACCATGACTGGGGATCCTACAACTTGCAATGTTCTTTCTATCCTTTACTCTTTGTCCATGTCAAATCCGGGTGCTTACAATACTTTCATATATTATATCTCAAAACGGCGGTACTTAATCAAAATCCTCTTAGATTTGATGAATTGTCCTTTGGAAGATTTGAGATTTCAAGTAGACATGATGCTATTAAATGATTAACCTATGCAGTCGATTGATTCAAACAGAAAAAAGATGAAAACAAAACAACAGCTTTGTTTGTGTACGTATATCTTGGGTTCATAATCTGTTGGAACGCATTGAGGAGTTGAGCAAAAAAGATTTCACCAATGGTAGAGGTCTGCGAGAAGTCTGGTTTAATCTTCATAACACTTACCTATTTTGTTGTTCTTCTATGTTGTTATCCCTTTCGCTTAACTCTTTCACCTAATCCATTACCTTGTACCGATTCCCATCTTTTGTTTAACTCGCAAAGATTTCAACTTTTTATTGTTTTTTTTTTTTTGAAAGAGAAAGGGTTAAAAATTAACACTCATCAAAGTGATGAAATGTTAAGAGTACAAAAAAGAAAAATCAGAGCTAATTGTACCCAACAACAGCCCCCAATTACAAATCAAAGTACTAAGAGAAAAACCTTCGAATAACTTAGAATGAATAGACCAGTGGAACAAATTACATTTCAACTTTTTATTGTTAAAACTGCATTTACCAAAACTCAAATTCATAGATGACATTAGGTGTATCTAGAATCACAAAGAACGCACAACTGATGCGCTCATTCATGCTTCGTGTCATTGTCAAGTTTAGTAACTTAAGAAAAATTAACAAGATAGATTGGAAAATCAGTGCTTTGACATTAATCACAAAAATGGATGCTTCAAAAAAAAGGCATACACACACATACACCTATGTTGTGTGAGGCGCGAGGCGAGGTAGTTGCTCGCCTTTTGCGCCTTGAGCGGTTTATTGGCGAGGCGCCCTCTGGTCGACTCGAGCACCTTGGGTGTCTAGGTGAGCGCCTTGCTCACCTTTCACAACACAGACACAAACACAAAATTGGTACAAAACATGAAAAGGGAGATGGAGCTTGGTGACAGAGAGAATGAAACCCTAAAAGCATCATGCTTTGCAAAGGTTCTCAAATCCCATG